>PVLD010028935.1:0-18713 GCA_004027595.1 Dinomys branickii | reverse complement strand
CATGCCCAAATTCCCTATGGTGAATGCAATCGTTATGTATGGCAAACGTGTGCTAATAAAAAAGGAGACTTCACAATTAGGAACACACGCAGCCTGAGAGTGAAAGGATGACATTATGGTTAGGGTCTAGATGTCCCCCAGAGCCTCATCTGCTCATAAGTGAGACTTTACAGAGGTGGCTGGACCTAGGGTGTGTGGATATGGATACAGGGTGTGTGGTAACTACAGTGGGTTAGCATAATTCTGGGTGTAGATAATGGAGACCCCACCTGGTGTAGGTGGTGCCAACCAATGGGCTTGTAACCTAGATGGACTAAAAAGTGGAATGAAGGGCCGGGGATGTAGCTCAGTGGAATAAGCACCTGCCTGGCAAGCACAAGGTCCTGAGTTCAACACCCGGAACCGCAAAACTAAATAAATAAATAAATAAATAAATAAATAAAAATAAAAAGCAGAATGAAGAAGGAAGGCTTGCTTCTGCTTCTTTAGAGGAGCTCCCATCATCACCTTGGACATCATCTCCTAGCTTCCACCCCAGACTCATCAACCTCCTGATGCAAACTTGCACAGGACACTACAGCAAGCTCCAGGCCCACGACCTTTGACTGGATCCTTTGAATCTCCAGTGCACGGGCAGTCCGTTTGCGCTCTTCCAAACTGACTGACTCTGTGGGCCGCCACTGTAAGCCTACCTTGTAAATCCTTATATATCTATGTATCTCATATTAAATCTGTTTCTCTAGTGAGCACTGACTGATATAGATGGAAAAAGCTATTCCATGCAAATGGTTACCAGAAGAGATCAGGAGTGGCCATACTGATATCAGACAAAATAGATTTTAAATAACAAGCTTTTAGACACAAAGCACATTATGTAATAAAAAAGGGTAAATTTGCCAAGAAGACAGAACAGTTATAAACATGAGCTATCGAAGACCAGGTAAAATAACCCTAAGTTATTACAGTCTGATCAGGCCCACAATCTCCCAAGCGACTGGACGGACAAAGGCATAAATAAAAGATGAGACATTGGAATATGATTTCAGGGCTCCCAGGAGGGACTAATTCCTTTCCACCTTCTATATTCTCTGAATTAGCCAAAGACTTTTCTGGGTTGCCCGTATTTATTAGGTTTACAAATAAGGGAGGGGGAATACTGGAGAAAATACAGCAATCTGGGCAGGATTTGGGAATCCTTTCAAGGAATCCTCCAAGTACTATTATGTTAATTTTGGAGGCCTATGTAATCTCCAGGAAGGCCTTCACAGCAGGGGTGACATGCCTGCAGCCATAGTCTCCTTGAGGTTAATAGGGGTAGGAACCAGGCATCCTCAGCTGCAGTCACCTTGTCCTTGAGGCGTCACAGCCAGCGTCACAGGCCAATACAGGCCTCAACAGTGACCAGTGACTCCTAGAGGTTCATTTACTGTGAATCAGCTGCCCATCTGCACACAAGGTGCCTAAGCCTCAGACAACTCACAAGTAAATGTGAAAAGCCAATTGGTTAATATTAAATCCTGCTCAGAGCTGCTTTGTAGTGGTCCCCAACAATGAACCAAACTCCAGAGCTCCAAACTAACAGAATTTGCAGGGAGAAATAAATTGCAACACAGTAATAACAGGAGACTTCAATACTCAGTTTTCAGTAATGAGACCAGACAGAAGGTTGGCAGGAAAATAGAACACTTGAACACTATAGAACAACTGGACCTAGAGGTTGGGCCTGGCTGGAGGCCTCAGGACTTGGCTACAGCATGCTCCTGAGCGGCGGCCTGACCCCTAGGCAGCAGCCTGGGCTGTGATGACAGACTGCAGGGAGGAGCAGCGAAACGAGCTGGAGGCTCTGGAGTCCATCTAGCCCAACTCCTTCACAGTATTATCAGAAAATCCCCCCAGCTTCACCATTACTGTGACATCTGACGCTGGAGAAAATGATGAAATTGTCCAGACTACCCTCAAGTTTACATACAGTGAAAAATACCCAGATGAAGCTCCTCTTTATGAAATAGTCTCCCAGAAAAATCTAGGAGATAACGATGTCAGAGATATTTTAAAACTGTCAGCATTGCAGGCTGAGGAAAATCTTGGTATGGTCATGATCTTTACTCTAGTGACAGCAGTGCAAGAAAAATCAAGTGAAATAGTAGATCAGATAAAAACGAGAAGAGAGGAATAAAAGAAACTAAAGGGAAAAGAAGAAGGACCAGAGAAGCAATTATCCCATGGCACACCTGTACCAATTGAGAATTTCTTATGTTGGGGAGCCAAGTTTGGTGCAGAACTCTTGGAAATTAAAGCGAAACGGATGAAAGAAGAACAAGCAGGAAAATATAAACCGAGCGGCAAACAGCTGTTTGAAACATGATCTTGACACATCTGGTATCCAGTTCTTGGAGGGTGCTGGAAACAACATGGAAGTAGATGAGTTTCTGTTCCAGGAAATGGATGACCTGGAGCTGGAGGACCCTGAAGAGGAACCAGACTACAACCCTGCAGACGCAGGGAGCGGCTCCACAGAGGGACGGACTGTGTCCATCTCCAGAGAGGCGCGACAGCCACAGCATGTGTGGCGATACTGAGAGGGTTTAATTTTCCTTTTTTTTTTTTCTAAGAAAAAATAATTTTCAGGAGAATATTCTGATAACTTTCATCGTTGAACTTAATACACTGACCATAACACTTCACATACAAAATGTGCACTTCCTCTTACTGGAAACAGAAGATTACATATTTAACATTACTTAGTGTTGGAGGGAGAGCCCACCTATAGCACCAAGACTTGAAGGTGAGCTGTCACCATGGACATAAGGGGGTTTATGTGCAAGGAACTGGCATTGCTAACATTTCCATCCTGGAGATGATGGTTACTTTTGAATTCCAAATATTGTCTTTCACATAAAGCATTACAGTGTTAAGATATGTAAATAGAAAATTAAACCTGGATTCTAGCCTTTTAGCACAGTAAATTTAAGTTTTAACAGAACCAGAAGCCCAAATTTTAGGCAGGAATAAAATGGACTTCTTCACTATAATAGTACATGAATGCAAATTTTTGGTGTTTATAAACACTCTTAAGCGCTTCTCAGGTTAAATTTTTGAGCCCTTGTTTGAATTTTAAAAGTAAAATCTGATATGATTTCTACAAGTGAAAAAAAATACAACAGTTGGACCTAACAGACATACACAAAGCACTCCATCCAACAAGAGCATACTACACATTCTTCTCAAGTTTACAGGGACCATTCTTCAGCACAGACCACATGTCAGCCCACAAAATAAGTTTTAACAGCTGAGTGTGGTGGCACACGTCTGTAATCCCAGCACTTGGGAGGCTGAGGCAGGAGTTGAGACCAGCCTGGGCTACAGAATGAGTTTAAGCCCACCCTGAACTACATAGAGAGACCCTGTCTCAAAAAAATAAGTACCAAATTTGAGAACATGAAATCATAGTTTCTTTTCCAATCACAGTAGAATGGAACTAGAAACCAATAGTACAAGGAAAACTAGAAAATCTACAAATACGTAGAAATTGAATGACATACTCTTAGACAACCTATGGGTCAAAGGATACAAAAGGGAAAGTAGAACATATGTTGAGGAAAATGAAAATAAAAACACAACATACCATTAGCTGTGGAATGCAGAGAAAGCAGTGCTAACAGGAACGTTGATAGCTATAAAGGCCCGCATTTACAAAGAAAGATCTCAAATAAATAACCCAACTTAATGCTTTAAGAAACTAGAAAAAGAAAAGCAATCTAAACTCAAAACTAGCAGGAGGAAGAAAATAAAAATTAGAGAAGAAATAAGTGAAATAGAAAGCCACAGAGGAAAACAAATCAACCAAAGGAAAAGTTGGTATTTTGAAAAGATCAACAAAATTGACAAACACTTCACTAGATTAGGAAAAAAGAAGGAAGCGAAACTCAGAAATGAAAACGAGGACATCACAACCTACACCACAGGAAACACAAAGGGTCAGAAGAGAATAGATGAACAGTTATATAATAACAAATTGGACAGCCCAGAAGAAATGAATAAATGCGTAGAAACAACCAAAATGGAATCACAAAGAAGAACATCTGAGCGGACCAAGAATGAAGAGATTGAAGCAGAAAATCCCAGAACGAGATGGCTTCCCTGAAGAACTCAGACAAACACTTGAAGAATCAATGCCAACCACGCTGAAACTTCCAAAAATTGAAGAGAATCTTAAAAAAGAAAAGTCTGACTGGAGCATCTGGATTGGGTGGAAGCACAGGCTGGAGACAGGCAGACCAGTGGGCCAGCTGTGACAGCCATCCCTGTGGGAGAGGCTGGCAGCATGTGTCAAGCAGACCACACAGAATGAACTCTGCAAGAGGTGCTTAGGAAGTGACACCACCGATAGTTTAGAGATAGAAGGAGGGATCAGAAGGGACTCAGATTTTGAACTTTAGTGACTGGGAGAATTAGAACACCATTAGCAAAAATAGGTAATTCAGGAATCAGAAGTGATTTGGGGAATGATGTGTTTGTTTTGAGCACAGTGAATCTGAGGTGCCTATGTGATAACACATGTGGATGTTCAGTAAACATTTGGGAGCACAGGTTGGGAACTCTAAGGAGACATGTGCCTTCATGAATTTTCTGTTTAGAGGTGGTTGAAAGTAGGAATTACCAAAGGGCATGCCCATAGGCCAAAGCAAACCCACCTCTTGTCTTCAGGTGGTTTTCAAATGGAAATGTTTTTTACATTTTAAATGTTTATCTAATGCCAGGTGTGGTGGTGCACACCTGTAATCCCAGCACTCTGGAGGCTGAGGCAGGAGGATCATTGCAAGTTTGAGACCAGCCTGGGCTACAAAGTGAGCTCAAGGCCAACCTGAACAGCATAGTGAGACCCTGTCTCAAAAAATAAATAAAGAGCCAGGCGTGGTGGTGCACACCTGTAATCCCAGCACTTGGAAGGCTGAGGCAGGAGGATTGTTGTGAGTTCAAAATCAGCATGGGCTACAAAGTGAGCTCATAGCCAGCCTGAACTGCACAGAGAGACCCTGTCTCAAAAAGACAAAAAATATTTTTAAAAGATATTGATAATCAAAAAACAAATAAATAAAAATAAATTGTTTATCTAAGTACCTACACAACTGCCTTAATTTCGTCTGTTGGCCCACTAAGCCAAAACAATGTCTCTGTCGTTTAAGAGACATTGTGTACCAACCCCTGATGGAAACCATGAGAACGGATATGCTCTCTGAGGGAGTGAGGTCAAAGGAAGAGCATCACCGTTGAAGAAGGGAACAGACGGAGGTAAACCACAATGATGCAATGAGGGGCAGCAAAGATCAAGGAAGGAAAGTGTTTTGGAAAAAAGCAGGTGGGCCAGGGTGCCAAAGACTCGGCAGAGGGTGGGGAACGGCACCTGCATTTGGCCCCTTGGTGTATTTGGGTTGGTGGCCAAGTAGAATGATTTGGTGGCCATCAGGTTGGTAATCAAGTAGAGTGGTGGCAGTGGAAGTGGGAGGATCGGGCTCTAACAAGGAGTAGATAACAAGCAGGTCTGGGAGCCCGTGTAGTGTTCCCTTTGAAGAAGCTCAGTGGCAGTGTGGGTCAGTAGAGAGTGTTGTCTGGAGTGGGGGCTGAGAAGGTGGTCTTCGAAGGGAGAAGATTTGAGTTTACTGTACACTGAGAGGAAGGGGAAGAAGAAAGAACAACAGAAGAGGCAAACAATACAGGAGATCATTTGTGAAGCAAGGCCGAGAAGAGACACTACAGTGCACTAACCAGGGCACCCACTACAGAGAAAGAAAGGGGTGATTCTTCTTTGGTCGTGGGAGGAAGAACTGCTCAGGATCTTCCCATGGCACAGGAGGAAGGACAATCTCGCCTGCAGATGTGGAAGGTAACATAGTAAGCAGAGGATTATCTGAGCCTAGAGGGCGTGCAAAGGGCGGCGTGGAAATGCCGTGCAGAAGGCCGTGGAGTTGCTGTGTGGCGGAGAGGCGACAGACCTGGCAAAGACGGAGGACTGGAGACATCTGAAGACAAAATGAGTCAAGGCAGAGAACTGAGAGAACAAAAGGTTACACTCAGAAAAGATTTCCAAGTTTTAAATCTTGAAAATGAAACCGGCTGAGTGAAGGCGGCATTCTGGTGTGATTAGATGTGTGGGAGGTTGAAAGAATGTAGAGATAAAGATTATTAAAATTGAAAGAAACAGTTTTAGGGTTTCACATAACCCTCATTCCATATCTAGGAAATAGAAGATGAAGAAACAGAGGCATGGGAAGGCTAAGTAACCGATGCAAAGTCACACAATGAGAGTTAAAACTTCAACCCAGCTGGGCGCAGTGCACACACCTGTAATCCCAGCACTCGGAAGGCTGAGGCAGGAGGACTGTTGCAAGTTTGAGCCCAGCCTGGGCTACAAAAGGAGCTCAAGGCCAGCCTGAACTGCACAGTGAGACTCTGCCTCAAAAAGACAAAAAAAAAAAAAAGGGCTTGAACCCTGATCCAGGACATGATTATCCAGTTGATCGTGTCACAGAAGAACCATAGTGCTTTGCTATCACTGAGGATAACAACTGGGTGTGGGTGGAAAAACAATATATGAAAAAGAGGACAGTGTCCTGCAGGTGAAGACAGGTTGAAGCCAAGTTAACCATGAAGCCAGCTTAAACACTGGGAGAGGAACAGGGAAGTTTGAATCCCTATGAACCAGGTTTCTGAGTTTGAGAACTTCATTTTTAAAAGTGAAATAAGTTGTTAGTGCACAGCATGTGATGGTTTGCAGAACACTTTCACTTCATCTTCCACCACCTTCACAGTGGTTTCTACGTGTTGCTGTTACTATTTTCCATAATTTACCCAAGAAGAAACAGAGGCGCAGAGACCAACTTGCCCAAGCTCACACAGAAAGTGGCCAATCAGGTGTATGGTCCTGATGCTGTGTGCTTTTGTTCAGCCACTGGGTGAAGTAGAAGAGACTGTTCTCAACCCTGCGTCGAATGCTGAAGTTATAACACCCTCAGCCTGGGAGGCTGGGGGCAGCAGGAGGGGCTCTTGGAGGACAGGGAGTCCCCAGAGCCTGAAACCACATCCTTGGAGAGAATACTCTTTGGTACTGGGGCTGGACCCCAGGGCCACATGCATGCTAGGCAAATGCCCTACCCCTGTGCCACCACCCAGCCCCTGGAGAGAACTACTGGGAGTCTTACAAGATGGAAGGAAAATGGAGACACCAGGCATAACCTGTACCTTCAAGCAATGCATTGAGCAGAGGTAAAAGAATTGTGCAAAAAGTTACAATAATGATATACCAATTTCTGTTCTGTGCTGGTACACACTGTGCTGTAGGAGCCCAAGAAGAAATAACTAAGACTGTGTTGGGAGGTTCAAGAGGAAAAGAAGACACTCCTAGGGGCTGGGGGTATAGCTCAGCGGCACAGTGCCTGCCTGGCAACCACAAGCTTCTGGGTTCAATTCCCTGTCCAAAAAGAAAGAAGAGACTCCTAATATGAAATGAGGCAACTGACTTAGGGCCGAGTGGATGGAAACAGCACGGACAGAGGCATGGAGAGAAGCCCCGTGGCCTGCTGGTGAGCAAATGTGCAGCACACGCAGGAAGTGGGGCTTTGGGAAGGAGCCAGACCCTGGGGCCGTGTGTGCCCAGCTCAGGGCCCTGGCCCATCTCCAGAAGGCAGTGGAGGAACCTGTGCAGCTTTGAATAGGGAAACGACATGATCAGACTTGTGCTATGAGTGGTCTTTCCTTAGCAAGATGAGGCTGGGCGCAGAGACATTAGAGAGGAGAGGCTGGTCCAGGAGGCCAGTGGAGAGATGCCAACTTGAGCAGTTGGAGGACAGCTGGACAGGAGGGAACCTGTGTGAGGACATCATTGTGGCATATGCTGTATTTATGAGCATTTAGGGGGGGCGGGTTGCTGAATCTAGTGGACGCACCTGTTTCCTAATACTGCCTAATTGCCCTCTGAAAAGGCTGCGCCCATTTACGTGGGAACTGTTCTTTAGAGCACCCGAACTATTTGTCACCTCTCAGCCATCCTGTGGTGCTAGCATTTATAACTCTTTATGGGAGGCCATCTTCTCTGATGTAGACAAAGAGAATCAATTAAACTGTGATTTTCTGTGTCCCGCGAGCGGCTGCGCCCCACCTTCTAGTCTGCCCCATTCTCGTAATTAGTTCCAGATGATAAGGCTGCGTATGCAATAGACATAGTCTCTATTATTTTTCTAAATCAACCTAATTTCAGTTCTGCACCCCATTGGGGCAGAATGTGGGGAAATTCAACCTGAGTCATTCTTGCAGTTCTTGCGTCCCTGGTGTCAAAATAGATCTTAGAAAACTTCCACAGTGCCAGTCATGTGGTGGGGAGAGGGATCTGGTCACTGCCTCTCATTGCCGTATGTAAGTTTCTGCTAAGCCATTCATTGTACCCCTTTCATTGCTGCTTCTGTGGGAAACTGAGGAAATATGCCAGGTGCCTGTGAGAGATGACCGGTCTCCCTGCACAATCTAGGGTCTGTTTCTCTTCAGGAAATTAGCACCCCTCAGAGCACTACTGGGAAGGAGAAGCCAGCACAGAGATGGCTTAATTTTGGTATTCTTTTCAGTTTTTATTTTTTATTAGTACATGTTTGCATTACATAATGATTTCCTCCCTTGTGGGGAGTGGTACGTGTATAATTTTTATTCTCTCTCTCTCTGTCTCTGTCTCTCTCCCACTCCTTCTCCCACTCCCTCACTCTCATTTTGCTTGCTTGCCATTGCTGTCTTACTTCCTTTTCAATACTAAGGATCAATCTCCAGCACCTCTTGCATGCTAAGCAATTGCTCTTCCACTGAGCTATACCCCTAGCCCTGAGCTGGCCGTTTTGCTAAGATGTGGAGAGAGAACCCAAGCATAAATACAGACCTCAGTCTATGACACCCGAAAGGATGAGCTGATTGGCTCCTGGATGGAATAATTCAAAGTAATAAAATATCAGAGGATAAGCCATGCATGGTGGTGTGCACCTGTGAGCCCAGCACTGCAGAGGCTGAGGCAGCAAGATCACCATGAGTTCAAGGCCAGCCTAGGCTACATAGTGAGACCCTGTTTCAAAAAATATATATTAGAATACAGTAATTTTAGAGTTCACGCTTTTAAAATGTTTAATTTGAAAATACCAACATCTAGTCTAACTTTAAAATATTTAAACAGGGCCATAGCTGCACATTATGTAGTGACAGGGGGTCTCCAAGGCGACACTGCCACTTTTTCTCCTAGAATGGTGACTTTTCATCCTAACTCTGTATGCTGGGCAGAGTAATTCCCATCACCACCAAAGACATGCATGTCCACCCCAGAACCTCTGAATGTGTTACATGCAGGGGGAACCGAGGTTGCTATCAGCTGACATTGTGATAGGAGAGGCGCCTGGTTTAGCTGGGTGGGCCCGATGTGGTCACAAGGGCCCTAAGAAGGGCAGCAGATTGAAAGAACTAAAGACTGTGGCACGAGGACACTAGCCTGATGTTGCCATATTTTAAAATTAAAACCAAGCCCATGGGTCAAGGAATATGGAGGAGGTCTATAATCTGGAAAAGGCAAAGAGATGGGCCTCCAGAGAACCCCCAGGAAGAACACAAGCCTGCTGACATCTTGATGTTACTCCGGGTTGACTCATCTCAGATATCTGACCCCCTAGAAGAGTAAGATTATAAATATGTGTTATTTGAAGCCACCGAGTTTGTCATGATTTGTTACAGCAAAAATAGGGAATGAATACAACCTACAGAGAAGACTACTTTTTAATGCTCCATCACTGCTTCCAGTGTAACCGCTTCCATTCTGTGCCTTGAGTGGCATGGTCCGACCGTGTCTTTGGGTGGCAGAGGATGGGATAGATCAGGTGCTCCACCTCTGGCCCCAACCACTTGGACTTTAGAAATCTGTACTTTCCCTTTGTGCTCCAATCCATCTAAAAACCAACTCTTTACTAGAGAGGTTTTGTGACAGCTGCCAGAGCTACAAGCAAGTCCTCCTCCCAGCCAAGCAAGCTATCCTCTGTCTGTCTGTCTGTCTGTCTGTCTCTCTCTCTCTCTCCCTCTCTCATTCTCTCACTCTCCCTCTCTCTCTCTTATCTTTTTGAGACAGGGTCTCGCTATGCAGTTCAGGCTGGCCTTCAGCTCACTTTGTAGCCCGGACTGGTCTTGAACTTGCAAGGATCCTCCTGCCTCAGCCTCCCAAGTGCTGGGATTACAGATGTGTGCCACCACGCCCAGCTCAGGCAAGCTATTCTTCCCAGTGCTGTTTGGAGTTGGTTGGAGACCTGTGGCTTGTAGTGGCAAATACAACTTTAGGAGACAGCATGCAGTGCAGTCCATCTGGTTTTCCTCCCATGGTTCCATGAGCATTAGATTATGTGCTGAGATGGAGCTACCATCACCTGGGCCCCTGTATAACTGCTGTGAGCCAAGCCCTTGCTAACACATCTAATGTGAGAGGTAAAATCCTGTTTGGTTAACACTCTGAGGTTTGGGGCTCTGTGTGTGTGCGTGTGTGCGTGTGTGTGTGTGTGCGTGCATGTGTGCATGTGTGCATGCACGCACGCGCGCGTGCATGCTGGTGACTAAACTCCTCAAAGACTCAAACATGTCACCAAACTACACAGCTTGGCCCAGTTTGGGGCTTTTTTGTTGTTATCATGGCACAGCCTAGTCAAGCCCAGGCTGACATCTGAGTCTTAAGGTCTCTGGTCAACCTCTTTGCTCAAGTGGCCAAAACATAGAGCCTGCACCTTTCTCATTTTGACATGAATTTGTGCAACATGCACTCTGGCCCCAGCCTCATGCCCTCTGCCTCGCTCCAGCAATCTCAGCTTTCCCATAGTTTACTCAGGGACACTGGATCAGTGAGGATTCTTTGGACTACATGGAAAACAAGTAAATGTAAGTGACATAGGTGTTGGTCATCTCACTTCCCAAGTCCAGAGTGTAGGCTGGGTTGTAGCTCAGTGGTAGAGCGTATGTGAGGCCCTGGGCTCCATCCAACTCTCCTCCACTTGAACTGGTGAGCCATATGGCCTGGGTTGTTGAAGTAGGAGATAGTGTAGGAGACATCCTGGCCTTAGGCTCACAAAAGACAGGATGTCTTCTTGCTCTTGAAGATCACAAGAGCATCCTGCTCTCACTGTATTTCCTTAACATCCACACAGGAGCCAAAAATATGCGCCTGCCCCTACCTATGCACTTCTTTGACCTCTGACATGAGCCCTAAGAGCATGTCCTCTAACTGCTTCACAGTAACCCATGGTCATTTTTTGTGCTTGTTTTTGTTTTGTTTTGTTTTGCTTAAGACAGGTTCTCACTATGTAATTCAAGCTGCCCGTGAACTCAGTATGTAGCCCAGGCTGGCCTTGAACTCAAAGTGATCCTCCTGCATCAGCCTCCTGAGTGCTGGGATTACAGGTGTGCGCTGCCATGCCTGGCTTACTGGTCATTGTGATATCATTAGTATTGCAGTCTGGCTTTGCCAGCCATGCTGTTTCCAATTATAAAAGTTCAAAATTGTTCCTTCCCAACATGGGCCTGGAGATTTTTAATTAATTGGACAGAGTTCTGGTAGGTACCACCCCAGCCACGATCCAGAAGAGGCTCCAATAAAAACCTCAAACCAAAAGCAAATTGGGCTGCTCTGAATCAAACGCCCTCTCAAGCATTTTCATCGGCCCCCTCCCACTCTATAGAGTATACTTTCCTTTAATAAATCTCGGCCTTTCTCACTACTTCTGTGTATCCTGCCCAATTGTTCATTCTGGATACAGAGAACCTGGATACCGGGTGAGACTGACATCAACTGCCTAGTAACATCATGATACAGCTGAAATACCATATGGAGTGTGACTTGTGGCTGAAATACCTCTTGAAGGTTTATTATCAGAGAGCTTTGATTCCTCTAATTTTTATACTTGTCCAAGGAGCTGCCACTCCTTAGAGTCAGGCAATGAAGGTAGGGCGACCTTCACACTGTTCTCATCCACTTCGGTGCAAACTTTTCAAACCAGCATGCCAAGCTCTGGCAATTGCACGTGTCTGCTTATGTCTGGTAGCAGCAGGGAGGGGTAGAAGGATTGAGGCCAGACAGCTTGTAAGAAGCCCTCTTCTTAGGCCTGGCCCACACAGAAAATTCCAAGCAGGGACTTGCCCGTCTCTTTCTCCCTCTGCCTCCTCCTGGGGACTGTACCAGTGATACTTGAAGAATAAACCTGCCCTAGCAGGGACCAAGGTGTCAGGAAGCCTTAGGAGGCAACACACAGACTAGGATCAGAGAGACCCCAACATCTTCCTTTCTTTTCAGATCTTTCTTTGGTCAGAAACAGGCACAAATGTCACCAAGCAGAGAAGCCCAGGCTCCTGGCCGCAACTCTGTGGGGTTTTCCTGAGGGGCCCGTCTCAAGCTCCCTGGAACTGTGAACAGCCAGCTGGCTGGGTAGCTAAGGCTTCGAGAAGGGAAGAGAGGAGAGCAAGGCAAGTGTTTCTTTGGAGGGTGCCCTACCTGGTAAGCGAGCAAGATCCCTCCTGTGTCATACTCACGCAGGAACCCTTGCACTGTCACTTATTTGCTCGGCGCTCTTCAGTCTCACTTTTCTCTCCTACAAAATCATCCCTGCTCATGGCAGCACTGTTCACAATAGCCCAATGTGGAAATAACTCCACCACCCATTGATGGGTGAGTGCAAAACAAAACGAGAATATTGCTATGGGTATAGTTCAGTGGTAGAGCACTTGCCTGCCACACCGGAGGGCCTAAGTTCCGTCCCCAGCAACGCATGTGCACAGGCACGCATGTGCATGCACACACACACACACATATGCACGCACACGTGCACACACACGCATACACACATGCAGAGTGCATAACCATGCAAAGGAACATTATTCAGCCTTAAAAGGGAAGGAAATTCTGATATATGCTTCATTTTAGATGAGCCTGGAGGACATGAAGCTAAGAGACATTTTTTTTTAAAGGCATAAAAAGACAAACATTATGTGAACCCAAAGAGTCGATTCAGAGCTGGGCATGCTGATGCACACCTTCACTCCCAGCACTTTGGAGGCTGAGACAAGATCACAAGTTCGAGCCCAGCCTGGACAATTTAATAACTTAGTGAGACCATGTCTCAAAAAAATAAAAAAGTAACTGGGGTTGTAGCTCAGTGTGAAGGCCCTGGGCTCAATCTCTAGGGCTAGAGAAAAACAATTTTTTTAATTGAAAAAAGTTATATATTTTACCACATTTCTTAAAAATGCATGCTGGCTTCCAAAATAAAAGTGCTTATGTTAAAGTAAGTGTCTAAGTAACTTAAAACACAGTCTAATTCCTACTGACATTTTTGCCCCACCCCAAGACTAAGGCATAAAATATAATAGTGTGTTCTTCCTGACCTTTACAATTGTTCCAATTAATCTAGAATTGTAAAGTTTAGAAGAAGCAGCTTAAAACCCACCATCCTATGTTACCCTTTCCATGTACTGAAATGGTTTGATTTGGGACTTTAAGTTGAAGATGATATTTTACATGTGAGGAAACACTTTGCCTATCACTAAAATATATCTGTGATTCCCTATCCAAGAAAATAGTTAAAATGGTAAGTTTTGTGTCATGTACATTTTACCATAATAAAAAAATAAGAAGGAAAAACTATGCAAGTGCTACTAAAGTATTAGAAGTTTACCGATAATAGTAACTTACTTTGCAATGCATCAGAGAAATCCAGAATTGATTCATAAAGAAGAAAGATGAACATTTTAGATAGAGGTGATAAAATACAATAAAATGTTTATGGCATGATCTAAGTGGTAGGTGAGTAAATAAAGGTTCATTGTATATTTTTAACTTTATTGTACCTGAAAATATTTTCATAATAAATGTTGGGGAAAAGTTCCTAAAATATAGAAGAAAAAGGTGACAATTATAGAAAATATGTAAGAATAATGAAAAATTAAGGTAAAATGAAATGTGGATTGTCCTTAAATATACAAAAAGATACGCTACTTCAGGCAAAGTAAAAGAACTGCTGGTCAAACTGCACAGACATATAATTTCTCATCTATCATATTGGCAAAATTCCAAAAATTATGCAACATACGCTGTTGGTGAAGCAATAGTACAATTGCATGTTCAAATATTGTTCAGCCAAATAACAGATGCAACAACTCTTATGGAGAAGAATGTGACAAGATTTAGCAAAATTACATATATATTTAAGCACTTGCCTTAAAAATTACAACTATGAGAATCTATCACAAACATGCAATAAAAAATATGAAGCCAGCCAGGTGTGGCCCACACCTATCACTTCACTTGCTCAGAAGGTTGGGGTAGGTGGATCATAAGTTTGATCCCAGTTGTTTTATAGGCACCTTAGCAAGAATCTGTCTCAAAATACAAAATAAATAAAAAGGTCTGGAGATGTAGTTCAGTGATAGGGAAGCCCTGGATTCAACCCCCCAATACTGAAAGAATGTTTACAGATGCCTGTCTATATATTTGGAGTCATATCTACATCTACGCATATATATACCTGTAGGTATAGTAGTCCCTTGGTATCTGTTGGGGATCAATTCCAGGAAAACATCAAAATCTGCAGATGTTCAAGGCCCTGCAGTTATATACTTTTGTTTGGGGTTTTTTGGGGGATGGGGGTTCTGGTTTTAGTTTTTATATATTACCTGTATATATCCTCTTATATACTTTAAATCTTCTCTGTTTACTTATAATACCTAATAAAATGCGAACGCTATATAAAGAAAAAAAAAGAAAAAAAGAAAAAAGTCTGCGTGGCTTATCTATCCAGGCAGCTGGGAGACTTAGGGAGTAGCAGCTAGGAGAGTCCTGGGTAAGACCCAATAGAGAAAGGGAGGGGCATAGGAGTCCCCCTTTGTTCTTGGTTTCACTTTCTACAGTTTCAGTTATCCATAGTCTTCTGTAGTCTGACAATATCAAATGGAATATTTGAGAAACAACTAAAAATGCTCAATTGTGTGCCATTCTGAGTTAGCATATTCTCATTATATATGTTACCTGCTTGTTTGTCATTCAGTAGCCATCTTGGTTATCTAATCAACTGGCAAGATACTGAAGTACTATATTCAAGTAACTCTCATTTCACTTAAAAGTGGCCCCAACCACAAGAGTAGCAAGCTGGTAATTTGGATATGCCAAAGAGATGCCATAAAGTGCTTCAAGTGAAAATGTACTGCCTCAGTTACTTTCTCATTGCTGTGACAAAATACCCCACACCCACAAATTAAAGGAATAAAGGTTTATTTGGCTCACAGTTTGTAGAGCTTTCAGTCCATAGTCAGGTGGCTCCCAGGCAGGGTGGCCTGGCAGAGGGGCACAGCAGAGGAGAAACAGTTCATGGCAGGGCACGCAGGAAGCATCAAATGCTCAAAGGAGGAGGAGGGATCCACAGACACCCTTGCAGGCCAGGCCCACAGTGACCCACCTCCTCCCACCAGGCTTCAGCTCCCAGCCTCACCCCCAGCTACAAACCCATCAGTGGACTGATCCAGTGTCACACAACCATGATCCAGTCACCTTCCAAATCCTCCACCTATGAGCACATGAGGGTTTGTGGGCATATCTAGATATAAGCCACAACAGGTACAGTAAGATATTTTGAGAAACAAAGAGATTACATTCACATTACTTTTAATACAGTACACTGTTATACTCATTTTATTTCGTTTTTGGTTTGTTTTGGATTTGTTGTGTTTTGGTTTTTTTGCTTTTTGGGTTTTTTTTTACTGTACCGGTGATCAACTCAGAATCCTGCACTTACCAGGCAGGCACTTACTCCACTGAGCTATATCTCCAGCCCTGGATTTGTTTTTGAGACAGTGTCTTGCTATGTAGTTCTAAATAGTCTCAAACTTGCAATGATCCTCCTGCCTCAGCCTCCCAAGTGCTGGGATTACAGGTACATACTACCATGGCCTGCTATAGCTACTTTAAAAGAGATCCAGCTGGGTTTGGTAGGACCTGTAATCATACCTGTAATCCCAGTACTCTGGAAGTCTGAGGAAGGAGGATTGAAAGTTTGACCCCAGCCTGGGCAATTTAGCAATTTAGTGAGACATTGTCTCAAAACAAAAAATAAAAAGGACTGGGGATGTACCTCAGTGCCGAGGCCCTGAGTTCAATCCCCAGGACTGCAAGTAATAAACAAAGTCATCAAAGTGGTGTTTCAATTGGGTCAATCAATTTATAAATCACTTATCAAATATTTCTTGTATGCACACTTAATGCAAGGCATCGAGGTGCAGAGCAGGTCTACAAACCTCCTCTGCTGTCTCCAGTTGGGAACTGAGGCACTAGAACATCTGGGCTCCGGTGATGCCTTTTCTTTCATACTTTTCACTGCGCCTCATCCTGCTGAGCAACTTCTCCCTCCAGCAGCAGAGGCAGCAGCTTGTGTTCCTGGCTCTTGTGCATTCATTACTATCTCACTAAGGAGATTAAGAGGGTTAATTATTGATGTCAACATTAGGAACCTTGTTACTGCTCCTACAGATTATATGCATTAACAGCTGTTTTGAAATTCTCCTCACCTTGACACTGTTGTCTAGTGGTTTTCCACTCTTGGTGTGCATTACAATGACCTGGAGAGCTCTTGAGAACCACCCAAACCCACGCACCCTCCCAGCCTAATTGCATGCAAAGCACAGTGCTGTCATTGTTCTCCAGCAGGCGATTACCTCTTATGTCTTTGTACACTGTGGGTCTCAGTCCTTGACACACAAAAAAGAATGAGGAGGAGAGCTTTGTCCAATTGTAGGATTGTTTTTCCTGTATTGTGGGGTGGAACCCAGGACTTTGTGCATGCTAGCCAAGTGCTCTACTGCTAAACTACATTCCCAGCTCTTTTAATTTTATTTTGAGACATGGTCTTGCTCTGTGTCCAGGCTGGCCTTAAACTTGTGATCCCCTGCTTCAGCCTCTCCCATCATTGGGATTACAGGCATGCACTGTGCCTGGATAGGATTCTCTTAAATGTTCAACAAGTTTCCCTGCAATGTACTTCCATGCCCACCTCCATTCTTTCTACAAGTCCATTTTCCTCAAGTCACAATTTCTCTCAGTCTCTTCTATAGTGACAGTACAGAAGATGTGACAGGTAGAGGGGTTAGTGGCTGTGGTTGGCTGACAGTGTCCTCCAAACATAAATGCAGTCCTAAAACTGAAACCTGTGAACATTACTTTATTTGGGCCAAGGGTGTTTACAGAAGATTAAAGGGTGTTGAAGATTTTAAATGCTGTGCCAAGTGTCCTTGTAAGAGACAGACCAGACACACAGAGAAGGGAGAGGCCTTGAAAAGATGAAGGCAGAGATTAGAGTGATATAGCCAAAGGCAGTAGGAGGCGAAGACCTCAGAGGGAATTAAGTGGATTAAATTCAGATTTCAGGCCTCCAGAGTTATGAGAGAAGAAATCTCTGCGGTATGAAGCTGCTATGGTTGTGCTTGTTGTTCTGGCAACCCTTGGGAAGCCAGCAGAGTGACCAAAAGACTGTGGTAACTCTGTGTAACTCTCTAAAGAAGAATCCCCTTGGACATTTCTTATGCTACTGGGCATTGCTTCCCAGACTCAGACCCTGAACAAACACTTCCAGAACACCCCTTACACTGGGTCTGTGCTAGCCAGTAGCGATGAACCAAACCCTCAGCACTGCAAGCTGCCTGCACATAAGAGCTTTATGCATAAGAAAGCTGCCTTTGTAGCTGTGTCTACATCATGTGTTCACCGTTAGGATCGACTACTCGTGCATTTTTAATTCACTCCATAAAGATATAATGAACACTTAAGTAAACAAATATTCCTTGAATGAGCACCTACTCAAGGCACTGGGGATATAGAGATTTAAAACCCCCAAATCAGGGGTCTAGAGATGTAGCTCAGTGGTAGAGCACTCGCCTAGCAAGTGTGAGGCCCTGGGTTCCATCCCCACCACACAAAAACAAAACCATGTCTCTTGTGCAAAGTATATTCTAATGGAGTAATCAGTGAATAAATAAATAAGCACATAAATGGAATGTTATTATAAAACAGGGGCTGGGGACGTCTGCCATGGGCGTGGCCCTGCAATGCAGTGTGGGTGTGCCCCGCGATGTCTGCTGTGGGCATGGCCCCCTGAAGTTTGCTGTGGGCGTGGCTCCGTAACGTGGTGTGGGCGTGCCCCGCAACATCTGCTGTGGGCATGGCCCCGTGACCACACTGTGGGCAGGACACGTGCCTCGGGCCGCCATGCCGTGTCAATGAGGGCGGAAGGGCAGACTGAAACCACTTCCCTCCGCCCCTATACCCTGTAGCACCATGGTGGAGAGGAGACGGGTGGTCGGTAATGTTAGGTGCTTTTCCACCCCAAGCATGATAGTCTGTAGGTTATAAATTTGAATTTTCAAGCTAGCCACCATCGGTATAATAGAGTAGGAATCTATGTTCTATATAATTTTGTATTTCCTTAATCGTTCTTTTTTTTTTTTTTTTCCTTAATCGTTCTTGTGATCACAAAAATGAAGATAGTTTTATAGAATGTAGCATCCAGTACTGATTCCCTACATTCTTCTCAGTTTCATTTAACGTTTATGTGTTGACTAATGTGAAGATAACAATATGTGATACGACATCCCGTGCCAATTCCCTACTAGTTTCTGTATAGTTT
>PVLD010028934.1:0-18714 GCA_004027595.1 Dinomys branickii | reverse complement strand
GGACTTTCCCACGTCTCGCCCCGGCAGCCTGGTCCGCCCTACCACATCTCCCCCGGCATCTCAGAGAAATACGCCCAGTTTAAACTTCCCAGCCGAGGTTCCGGCATTCACGCTCACCAAGTCTGTCTCGAGCTGGTGGTGTTTATTAAGGAGGTTCGCTCCCTTGCTGCTCACCTGGTCGCCATCTTCCCCGGATCCCCCATGTATATATTCTGAAGTAGGTAAAACTGAACCTACTCTGACTGTGTCCCTCTCTCACAGAGAACAATGGTATACTTCACTGCCTGTGCCAGAAAGGTGGCAGCTCTCCTGGTTCTTAGGCTTCTACTGAGAGTCTTTGGAGAGAGAACTCTGTCTTTTGTCCTTAAAAATGTATTGATTTGCTCAAGTCTAAACTGATGTTTCAGCTAGATAAGCAATTCTAGATGGACAGTTATTTTTCTTAACACCATGAGGATATTAACTTACTGTCTTTTAACAGCTATTGCGATTAAGGCTGCATAGTTTAAATTTGTTCTTTTATCTATAGGAGTGTTAACAACTTTCTTCTTGGCCCTCTGTAGTGTTACTTTGCTATTTCTAGATGCAAAATTATTTATCTCTATTGTGTTTGGAATTTGACATACTTATCTACTCAGAATCTTTTAATTCTGGAAAATTCATAAGAATTATATTTTTATTTCCTTTATTTTTTCTCTGAATTTTTGTATACACAGGTTGGACTTTTTGGTCCTTTTAGTTAATAGACTTTAAAAATTTTCTCCATTTCTTTTTGTTTCATTCCATGTTATTTGCTCAAAACTGAGTTACAAATTAATAATTTGGAAAAAAGACTAGTTTTCTGTCCAATTCATTTATATTTTATTTTCATATCTAATTTTTCTAGAATTTTGTTCCATTTTTACTTTATATACTTTTAATACATGTTCTTTTCCATACATATTTCCCATAGTTTTCAGTCTTTCATTTTTCTTTGAATATTTGAGATATACTTGAAGTCTTTTCATGTCTTGGTTTTTTATTATTTCTATTTTGTGAGTAAAATCTCTCCTTTGTGCTATAGGTGCTGATCGTTCTTTAGACAAGTCACAGCTTGAATGATTTCAAATCTTTGACTACAAGCCCGCATCCAGTGAGGGCAGCCTCTGTGGACATTCGTGTATCCTTGACTGTGGAAATATTTCCACAGGGTAGTTTTGGGGCTGCCTCTGATGATATCCAGGTTGTTCCTCAATTTTGCCCAGGTGCCATTATAATTGATCAAACTGTCCTTAACAAATGTACCCCCCACTCACATAAGGTGTGAGACAGAGACTCGAGTTTCTCTTGGGCTACTCAGTTTTCTCATGGCCTCTGGCTTTCTCACTCATGGTACATCTTTGAGTCTCCCAAGCCCTTTCACGTCTGTGGTCAGGGTTTCATGTTGCTGCTTGTGAGATGCCTGAGGTTCAATTTCTTTTCAAATGTGGTTTAAGAATGGTATCATCTTTAGCTCCTCCTCACATTCCTTACTTTGAATTCATATTTTTTGTAACACATATTGTATCTTCACTGCTGTTTCCTGCTGATTTTGAGACCTGCTGTACTGTACCTGGCATTTTCTGTGTCTGCCACTGGGAAGGAAATTCACACTCATCACTCCAGGTTGTCACATGGACTGGGAAACCTGGCTTAATGTCTTCCCTTATTTTTCTCCTCTGGTAGAATTGTGAGCTTTTGATAGGGACAATCTAAATGCACAGTGCTGTAGGGCAAAATAGCTATTTGTTGGATGGAAAAATGGATGAATATGACTGAATTAATTGATGGAATTGGTCCTTTTACTTACTGTTGCCTTTCTGACCACCAGTTTCCTCCTCAACCCTTAAATGAGGGCTGTTTCTGCACTTTAAAGAATTACACAGTTCCCTTATGTATTTTCACAGTTCACAAAAGCAGTGATCCACATGCGACATCATCTCTTTCCTCCCTTTCTCTGGCTTAATGTTTCTATATGACAACTGTAAGCATTTCTAAGAAATTCTTTTATTAAATCTTCAACTCAGAAAAATGCAATGCATGATTTAAAAAAAAGAATGATAAGCACTTCTTCAAAAAGCCAATAGTTTTTCTACACTCTTATTAATTACAAGGCCAACAGTCTTTCTTCCTGAGTATGAAGCCTTGCTTGATGGTCGAAGCCAACCACTACACCACACGGCAAGTCTGCTGTCAGTGCCTGAGCACACGCTACAACGTGTAGAAATCACAGGTGCTATCTGCAGTCTGGCTCCAGTGTCTAAGCCCCTGCTATATCAATGCACTTTGATTTTTTAAAACAGTAGATCTGTTTTAGCTGCTGAAAAAATGAAGATTAAATAGATAACATGAAAGGCAATTTCAGGCAGTAGCTAAATGGAAGCAAGTGCTGTCAGACATAAATTGCAATAAATGGATACGATTCAAACTTGAATATAAGTCATCCGAACCGTAGTGTACTAGTTCCCATTGGAGCCCAGAAAGAGAAGTAAAAGAAACTATTTTAAGGACAAGGAATAATATGAGAATGCAGGTTAACACTTAAGCAACAGCTCTTGCAACATCTTGCATGACTTTAAAATGAAGGAAGAAACTTTTATCCCAAACACCTTCTCTGCTACTGTTTGACATGTGGACAGAAAACATCAGGATAATGTCCACTCAAGAATAAACAGTGATAGTCGTCTTATTTTTAAAATTGTCCTGTAGGTGCTACATGCTCTAAGTCTGACAATGACATTGATCTTAGTAAATTTATTTCTCAGAAGCTTGTAATACAATGTGTGGGGTTTAGGTCAGCCTCAGGGATTCTGTACTTCACATGCTGCTGTTGCTGTCTTGAAAATCTTAATATTCCCACAAGAACGGCCCTGACTTTTCCATATAAACCATATAATAGGCTGACTGGGCTAAATATAATAAGGTTTGTTACTGTATCTGCTCAGCAGAAGGCTTAATTTTGATCGTGTTTCTAAGTATAAAGGTCCTAAGTGGCTTTCCATTTACCTCCATGCAAGTGTCAGTCTTCTTCGCCTGACAAGCAAGACCTTCAGTGACTCTCCCGGGTTCCGATCTATGTTCTACATTTAATTGACGTGAATTTACTCACTTCTGCATTCTTGCATTGACTTAACAGAGACTCACGTATCAAGACTCACTGCAAGCCAGGTGCTCTGCCATGTGTCCCCTGGGATTATGAAGCCAAGAGCTAGAACTTATCTTACTTCCGTGTGAGAGGTAAACTGAGGCTTTTGCTGCATCCCAGCCACCTCTCTGCCATTCTTGCTTTTGCCAATCATTTTTGTCTATTGCTTCCATATTCTCAGACTTATCTGTGCCTCTTCCTTCTTTACTCTATTACCAAATTTCACAGGTTTTCTTATACTCTGGTAGGATTGGCTCATAGCAGGTATTGATAAAAGTTTGGAGGACAAAAGCTGGAAGGTGGCCAGGTTATCTATCATTACCCACATACCAATGCAGGGTCCTGTGCAACCCCAAGTATCTGGTCCCCACCTGGCAGCTCCTGCCTCCATGACTTCATCTCTTGCCAGCCAGCCTCTGCCCACTGGCCCTGGCTTCCCTGCTGCAGGGAAGCTCTGCTATTTCCTTCTGGGTCTTTCAATGCCCAGCAGGGGGCAATAGCCTTCTGTGCTTGCTCATCATGGGATGCCTCAGCCTGGTTTGCACCTCAGCTCTCTGGCACCTGGACAACCAGGGCAGTTTCTCTTTTTCTGAGTGGACCCCATTCTTCTGAAGTACATCTTTTCTTATCTGGTCTTCCATCATTGATATATATCAGTGTTTCATTCACCCTTCAGGGCACAAGTCCAATCTACCCTGTAATGTTCTCAAAGGCTTCTTCTCCATCCCTGAACCATAAAACTGGAAATGATCTTGACTTAACCTTTGAAATCCCCAACATTTTCCTTGTAGTTCTCATGAAACTTGCACCATTCTATCTCACTTGAGTAATATGTGACTTGTCTGCCGCCCTTAAGCACAGGGATATGCTCTAGAAGGAGTGAATCATCCCATTTGCAGTGCAAGATTTATTCCGAGACAATGCCTCACCTAAAGATGCTCAGTGACTATATCATATTCTCTTAAATAGATTGGTAAACATTGCCTATGGTTCCTTTTAGAGTAATCGTTGAAATAACTGCACTGTCCTTATAACCACAGTGCTGAGAAATCAATTTGCAAGACAAGATAGACTGCATATTGTATGTGCAAAGGTGACATTATTGTTTGATGACAGAGAAATAATGAGCAAGCATTAATATAATATCCAAAGTTCTGAAAGTTCATATTTTCATGATCTGAGACACTGTCGATTACAGAACTCTTCACAATGAAATAGTGTAGATAATCTCTCAATTTGTCTTTTTTACTACCAGGCATATATCTATTTAGGACATATTTTATTATCGTTCGGCCTTCTACCTATTTACAGTTGTTATTCCTACTTAGCATGACGTGTAAATGTGGCTGTCAAGATGAATGTCAACTCAATAGCTATTTCTTTATTTCCTAGTGTGAAAATTGTTCTTTGGGCTACACCTGGGCTTTGGGGAGACTGTGATTGTTTGTAACTCTGGTGTTTGAATGAGTAGCAAACCTGTGAAGGTTTTGTTCAGAAAGAACTCTTCCACTGTGAATTCTAACACGCCAGCATCATCTTCCTGTGTACACTCTGTGGCAGTGCTCAGTGACACTCTGCTGTCAGAAGCCAGGCTGCAGCACACCCTTCTGGTATAACTGCATGCAGGCTTCTCCCTTCAGGATGCTGTACAATCAGAGTTGTCAACAATAATTTCATGACTTTTTGCTTCCAACAGGCTTCTGGTGAATGTTGAAACAGATCATCTAAATTCTAAAGTGCTTCTTCTTATCAACTTTTCAACAGTGATTACAGTGCTAATAAAACGCCTTTTTTTTTTCTTTTGAGACAGGCTCTCACTATGCAGTTCAGGCTGGACTTGAACTCACTTTGTAGCCCAGGCGGGCCTCAAACTCACAGCAATCCTCCTGCCTCAGGCTCCTGAGTTCTGGGATTACAGGCATGTGCCACCATGCCCGGCCTATAAAATGTCTTAAGTGACAAAAGGAATGTATGATGTGCCAGTGGTTATAATTGTAGGCCTGAGTGTTTACAGCTGTGACCTGTAAATGTGATGTGTCTGGCTCACAGCTAAGACTAATTTTCTTTGGCCAAATATTTAGCCTCCTTTGGACCAAAATCTACAGTCATGAAACTCAGGAAGTCAGGTGAGACCGTGCTAACAGAGAGGACGGCCCCTTTCACCACAGATACTAAAAGCTCTGTTGGACCAACCCAACCCTTGGCAGAAGAACCTGGTCCTGTCGGTGGAATTAGAGATTGGAGGCTTACCACATAGGCTGGATGCCTGCAGTGGAGGCATGCTTACTGCTCCAGCAGGGGTCTCTGTTTCAGAGGTCTGAACCAACTCTGGGCAGATCCTTCCAACTCAAAATATGGGGACAGGTAGCATTCTCTTTGTCCAGGAGCCCATTCGATAAAAAATCACAGCTGGCATCCCAGGATCTACTGAACCAGTATCTGCATTCAGGCAACATTTAAGTAAATTGTTTGCCCATTGAAGTTTGAGATACACTGGACTAAGTAAATTACCAGTAAATTATACTTAGCACCTGGACCTTCCCTAAGTGGCGATGGGAACTTGGTGCTTGTAGTGAATATACAGTAGGATAAAGAAAATGAATTCACACTGATTTTTCTCATAATTTGAGAACTCCAATGAGGAGGGAGGGCAGGAGAAGTCAGAGCAGGAAGATTTGAAGGACACTGTTCCATCAGCTCCACAGGGAATGGTTATCTTGTGGGAGTGAAGATTTGGTTGGGAGATTTTCCATGATCTTGTCTGAAGTCTAGGGCAACGTAAGAATGATGTCACTGCTGGGTTGACAAGTTAGGATAGTACATGGGTAGCATCCAGATGAATAAAGTGCTAATATAGTGTAGATAATCTCTACACTATACCAGATGATGGGCAGGGCATTGCCTGGGTCAAAGTGGAAAGGTAAAACCCTTAGACTGAGTAGCCCAACTCTGTGAAAAGATTTATGGCACACTCACACGGCATCATCAGCAAATATACAGCCAGAAAAGTGTGCTCCAGACAGGAAACTCTTTATGCAGGATTGACAGGCGTGGTCCAGGAGCTGATGCTGAGAGTTCTTTTTAAGAAGGGGATCCCTGGGATTTGTCTCTTCAGTTCCTATTGTGATTCCCCCCACAAGAAGTTACTTGTGACCTCTGATGTTTAGAATACCCTTAAACAGAATTGTATTCATCTTTTGAGGTTAAATATATACTTTCTGTATACTGAGCAGTCCATCACACTCTCTGTTTCTGGCTTTTCATTTATGATTTTATCTCTTCTTTATTTTTGTTATCTTAGTTTTTCTCCACAACTCTATAAGGAGGACGTATCTTGTCTTGGATAAATACCAACAGAGTTATGACTGACACAGAACAACTTGTCTCACCGAAGATAGCATATTTGCTGACAGCATGAAGAACAGAACACTATCTAAGAAAAGGTATCTATGCCTTTTTTATCATAGTACTTTTGAATATGACACTTTGTTGTTTTATCATGCACTTCAAATGTGTGCGAGTTATGAGGCTAACATATTTATGAAGAATGGAAGCAACTTTTCCCCAAGATATATGTTATTTTGAAAACTGTAATTTGTTCTAGTCAGCTCAGCATGAAGGATCTTTTCCTAAATTCACTTCCTTTTCTCTTTTACTATTTACTCAAAATATCTGAATCCATATGCATACTGTTTAGCAACTGACAGAGCTTTTAATGGCTGATATGAATTCTGAAACAAAGATAAAACTTAAAAAATGTATTGAAGCTCATGAGAGTGACTTAAACATAATTATCATTTTAACCAGCCTGGGAGTAAAAGTTGTATGTGTTTTTTTAGAGCTAAATAAAATGAAATCTACTAATATCCTTTCTCAAACCATCTGGCAAAATGTGACTTTCTCTGGGAGTTGAGGATGGTAAAAGATTCCTGCTCTTCTAAGCACCACAAACTTGTTGCACCCAAGTCTTGGCCTTGAGAAGTGCCATCCACTGGTCTCTAGTAATAGGAGAACTTGAGGCTTGATGTTGGTATGCTACATGTACACAATGCCGATGATATTTATGTTTCTAGCTTTCATAAGCTACAAAGAATATACTTTAGTTTTTAATGTATTTCTGCAGTTAGAAAAGAAAATATCAATATATAAGATTTCTATATTATCTCTTTAAAAACATTAATTTTTTAAAGATTAATTTTAAGCTTATAATTTATTTTTTTATTTTAAAGATAAAAGAACCAAAACATAGTAACAAACACACAGGCATAAACAGAACAACATAAAAATAATAAAAGTAATACAAAATTTCAGAGAAGGTGGTAGGAAATTAACAACAGCTGTTGTATTACATATTGTTATCCTCAAATTGGTTACTCAGATAAACAAATATAGGCGTGTAAGATTGATCAGTTAAACATTAACTGTTACTTTCAATAAAGCAATAGAAATTAGTAGTACAATTATCTTAGCTATCTTATATGTACATATATAATCTCTCTCTCTCTATATATATACATACTTTCCCTTCTTTCGTTTTTCTTTTCCTTCATCCCAGTCATTTTGTAAATAAATGCGTAAGATATAATTTATATATAATTGTTATAATAAACTTTGTATGTAACATTATTATATATATCTCATATGTTTATATATTGAAAGAATAGCAATCTGTAAGAGTTAACATCTATTTACAGTCATCAAATAGGAGCAATAAAAATCATGCCTTGAAGGCATCTTTTCCCTACCATATATTTCTCCTTTTCTTAAAATTTCTAAACACTGGGAAGTGGAGACTGTAGAACATTGATAAGGGAAAATGTTCGTTTTAGATTTCATTTTATTTAGCTCTATTCTGGTGTGTCCACGGCCACTTTGATAAACATACAAGATGTGATACAAAACATGGTCAATGTTTAAACTGTAAAATTTTTATTACAGTAACAGACACATTTCCATGAATCCCCCTCAAAATGCTTTTCCGCCCTCAAACGTACTTATTCCATCATTCTTGACACTTTCTGAAGCATTTCTGCAAGTGTCCTCTCCTGAGTGTCTTTAGTGTGCTCTCCTGGCTGCCTTAATGCTCTGAATCAGCTCAAAACCTTCTATCTTTCATGGCCATCTTGACTGTGGGGAAAAGTCAGGGGTTTACAGGGCCAGACCCTGGATAAAGGTGGATGAGAACACACTATTATTTATTTATTTATTTATTTGCGGTACTGGGGATCGAACTCAGGACCCTGCACTTGCTAGGCAGGCGCTTATTCCACTGAGCTATATCCCCAGCCCCCACACTAATTTTTAAATTTATTATCATTAGAAATTTATTATGTTACACAAATGTGTCAAAAAGAGCCAATATCCCATTTGTTTCAGATTTCTAACTAGTGTTTTTGTATTTTAAAGAGAATAGTTTAAATACCCACATCACAGATAAAAGTAAAACAAAGCAAAAACATTAAAAACCATACAGGGTTTTAAAACAGAACAATAGGAATTAACAGTGATTGTTATATTACATATTATTACCTTCCATGAAGTTGCTCAGATTACCAGATGTACAGATGCAAGATTGATCAAACCACTAAAGAGTACAAAAAAAAATAATTTAAAAAATTAGAGATGATACAGAGTTTTGTAGACAAGATGGTAGGAATTCACCAATGGTTGTTACATTGCATATTGTTGTCTTCAGATCAGTTGCTCACAAGGTCCTGAGTTCGATCCCCAGTACCACAAAAAAAAAAAAAAAAAAAAAGGATTTGGGCTGGGGATATAGCTCAGTGGAATAAGTGCATGCCTGGCAGATCAGTTACTCAGATTACCAGATATAAGCATGCAAAATTGGTCAAAATTAAAAAACATTAAACGTTAACTGTTCCTTTCAATAAACCACCAGACATCAGCAGTGCACTTATCCCATCTATATACAGACTTCCTTCTTTCTTTTATTTTCTCCTTTCCCCCATTCTAGTTGTTGTTTCCTTTGACCAATTTCCTTCCTTTTCCTATTATCTATTGTACATTTTGGGTTTTATTTACTCTTTCAGGTACTTTTACTAGGGAGACAATATGTTTATACATGTAGGTCTGATTTATTTCACATATGAGTATGGTCTCAATTTACACCATTTACCTAAAAAAGCCTCGAGTTTATCTTTTTTATAGTTGAGTAATACTCCATTGTATAGAAATACCACATCTTTTTTATCCATTCCTCGGTTGATGGGCATTTGGGTTGTTTTCAACATTTACCTATGACAAATTGTGCTGCTATAAACATGGCACACATATCACTGTGGGATGATGTTTTTAATTCTTTGGGGAAAATATCCAAAAGGGGAACAGTTGGTTAAGTGAGACCTCTAATCCTAGTTTAACACATCATGTTTTTATGTGCCTGCCTTTCTGCTGCATAGCCCTCCATGGCGGCATTTGCTGCGCTTTTTATTACACCTTGTAAAGACTCAAAAGATTTCCACAACTGCTTCAGAAAGTGGCAAGGATGATGGCACAAGTGTGTTCAAAGTGAGGAGAAGTTTTCTGAAGGGGGCTAAGAACAATGTGCCTTTTATTGTAAAAAATTTAAAAAAATGAAGCAGACACTATAGGGTTCAATCATCTCTTGTATTCAGAGCTTCTACAGGAGGTTGTTTTGGCGCTTTGTGGATGCGTTTCATCTGTTACAGTGCGCTCCACTGGCAGGCTGATGTGGGTCACACTCACTTTACAAACTTGCCCAACCAGATGCCAAGCATATTAAATTTCCATTGCTTACAAAAGCAAAGTACCACACGCGCGCGCACACACACACACACACACACACACACACACACACACACACACTCCAAAGAGAAAAGAAAGTCTTATTCCCAGAAAGATGCCAGAGAAGGAAGGTTGCAAAAACACACTCTGGCTGCCAACTGTCCTTATCTAAGAGTATCACTCATTCTTACTTAGGCCCTGATTCAGTGTTGAGAAAGTACATTCTGACTCCAAAGAGTCTGCCGAGCCTACGAAAGTGACTTCATGTATCCAGTGGGGGGAACAGTTCATGTGAACATGGCTTATGGGTCATGATAACAGGTAAAATTAGACTCTATAGGAAGTGTTTCTTAAAAACGAACATCTCACTTGCTATGCATCAAATACCTATAATGAAGTACCTCTTCTACACACATATACTCACAAATATAGAGCTTTTTTTGGGGGGGATACTGGGAATTTAACCCAGGACCCTGCACTTGCCAGGCAGATACTGTCTCTAGCCTATATCCTCAGTCCTTACAAAACTTCTTAGGCCGCCTATTAGGACAATGGAAAACACTCACTCTTCTTAAGGGTACAGCACGAGAAAGGTTAAAATTGACTATAAAACACTGCAACATTAAAATACCTGTCAGATTTAGGAATTTCATTTTTAATTTAAAAGATGGTCAAGGATGCTGGGATCCAAGAAGCAAACTGTTAAATTCTAGAAGATCAAGCAATTTTAGCAGACATTTGATTGCCATGTCCCTTTGCCTCAGGTCCTGATAAAGGTGCCAAGTCCGGGGGTGAAATCTGAGCAGCCATGGGAGGCTGTCTCACCAGTGAGCATAATTTCCCATGTCATTACCAGTGTTACCCTGCCCTCAACTTCAAAGTAGCCATAGCCAGGTGATAAATTATTGAATCTGACATTTCACAACACTCACGAAGTGCTTTGGTAAAAGAACTCCATCCTTTTATCTAAATGGGTAATTTCAAGAAAATAAGCTCTATTTGAAGAGGATTAAATTCCTGAGAGGTTAGTTATATGAGATGCAATTAAAAATTGGAGGCTCTTTTTGATATTGAACAACCGCAGAAGCAGTAGCAGTAACTCTATCCTGTTTAATCTAATTTAAACGACTGAGTTGTTATTAATGAGTGTGTGTGTGTGTGTGTGTGTGCGCGCGCGTGTGTGTGCGCGCGCGTGTGTGCATGTGTGTGTGCGCGCGCGCGTGTGTGTGCGTGTGTGCGTGTGTGTGTGCGCGCGCGCGTGTGTGTGCGTGTGTGTGTGCGTGTGCGCGCGCGCGTGTGTGCGTGTGCGTGTGCGTGTGCGTGTGTGTGTGTGTGTGTGCGTGTTTACTACTCTGGGTGCCTGCAGTAGGCTCAGTTCTTTTAGGTCTTGAAGCTTTCATTTAAAAAGTATTTTCAAAAGGAAACTCTCAAGGATGCTTAGAAATGCCCTGGTGCCCGACCCACAAGTGAACAGATGTGGGCCTGTGTGACATCTAAAAGTCAAATAACAAAGAAGTTCAGAATGAACATATGTAGTCCCCAAGATGTCAATTCACCAGAACTTCTCATTTAAAGCCAGTTTGTTTTATCTTTACCGTTACCAGAAAGGCCCAAAATAGACATGCTGGTTGCAGTCAACAGGAGAGACACATTTAGTTTTGTCCACCTTATGAATCCTTTGGGAAAGGAATATTGTGCATCCCCTGTTCATTCACATAAAGGCCAATAAAGTGCTTGACAGAAACTAGCACAGGGCTGCTCCCCATTCTTTCTGTCTACAGGATGGAAAGAAGAATGGTGCTCCAGGAGGGAAGAGGAGATGGATCAGACAATGACCACACATTTCACTCCCCAAGAGCTGACTTGTCAAATGGACTCAAGTGGCTTTATCACACAACACAGCTGCAAATTGATCAGGGAGTTCTCAGTCTACTAGAAAAGGCAGCATATCTGTGCTTTATACTGTGTTCTTATAAGGAGCATGGAATTCTGAATTTATAGCTTTACATGGTTCATTTAATCCACCAAACTAGTTTATCGGCTCTCTGTGGAAACTCCTGAACCATTTTTCTTATAGTCATTGATGGCCCCCGTGTGTTTTTTATTTTTCTTTACCAATGTTTAGAATCAATCAGTTGGTAGAAGAGAAGAATTAAGAATTAATATGAGAATGGAAATCAAGGAAAATCTAAAAAGGCCAAAGGTATGATTTAAGGATTCCTCCAATTCCCTTGAAATGCTTCAAGTGAATGATTAAATGGAAAAGCTACAATGTACTTGCATGTATTTGATCATATAGGTTTCCTTTCTTTTCTGAATGTTCACTTCATTTCCGCAAAAGCAGTGTAAGAGCATTGCAAAAAAGAACACACCCTGAATATCTACCTGTGTCTGAAATTTTCGTCACCCTCAGTGCAGTGCTTAATCAAATGAAAGAGGTTTGCCACAGTAGGCCCATGTCTGTGGAGTGTAGTGGGAGTTTTTATGTTTTCTTTCTTTAACTAAGTTATAAACTTTGGGGAAAGTGGGGAAGTAATAAGTGATTATGTATCTATGAATTCCTTATATTTTTAAGTCTACATCTCTGAAATGTAATACTGTAAGGAAAGTTTGTAATTTGATAAAAATAAATATGTAAGTAATGTATCTTGTTCACATAAAGACAGGAAAATTTGCAACAGAGTGGCAGGAATTCATTATTATTTCTACAAGGGGAAAACAAGGTAATAGTGTGTAGAATCCAGCTGGTTTGTACCACTAATGAGTTCCATTTATTTATTTTCAACTAAGGCTCGTTATTAACATTTTCTAGATATTACCATGGCCAGCTCTAGTTACTAGATAAAGTACTTCACACTGAAATGTACAGTTGATTATTGTTCCTCATAATTTTTGTTCTATAAAGTTTCTGTAAACCCTGAACTTATGAATACCAAACCACTGCTTGTAGGGGAAATATATATTTGTACAGATATTTTATATATGTTGTATATAAAATATGTATATATAAAATATATTCTATCTATATCAGGTTATGATCTAAAATCATTCTGGTAATTTCTATTTATTTCTTAAGAGAAAAAGAGGTTCAATTGCATTGTCTTGCCTCACGAAGAAGTGCCACAGACAGGACTCAGATCCTAGCTGAGTATCCCAGAGCAGAATTTCCTACACAGTGTGGGACTGTCCCTGTCTCCTGCCCATCTCAGTATGGCCGCTAAAACAAGACAACAGACATGGCTGTGTCCAACCCCTGCTAGGAATGGGTGAGGGAGCACATATTTGTTTTTACTGCTCTACACAGGTCCATATCTGATTGTCAAGATCTGAGTACTGATTTTGACGTTACAAATAAAGTTTAACAAATATATGCATTTTAAAATATAGACTTAGAATAAAACTTACTGTATTTGTAAATCTTTCAAGGGTCAATGAAGTTAGGACTGAATTCTGGGTAGCTTCATTCCTAACTAATGTCCCTTACAGGTTTGAAGACACCAGGTGACTGCTGCTTCCACTGGCTGGTGGCGATGACTGGAGGTTCTCTGAGCCCCCTGACAGTTTGAGCACTGTGGGACTGTTCTGACTTCTCTCCGTGTTGCATCTTCAGTGTCTATGACACCGATCAAAGGGGGCTACTGATTTTCTTCTTTGAAAACATTGAGAATCTTGTGATGCATATGAAATGCTATCTTTGTTTTATAAATTGCGGAGCTAAAGATAGGCATGATGTTGTTGAAAATTGAGATTATAATAATTTCTCCCCAAATAAAGATTTGGAAATTGTTCCAAAGTAAAGGATATCGTTAGCTGAAGAAACAAACTCTCCTATGAGGATCCTTGTGATGACAACGAACCCACCCAGAAAATTCAAAATAACTTCCTTATCCGAAATCTTTAATTTAATTGTACTTGCAAATTCCTGTTTGCTATTTAAGGTCCATAGTCACAGGTTTGGCGATTTAGAGTACAGATATCTTTCAAGGCCATTGTTCATCCTACCACAAACATATAATGGATACAATTTCTACAGTGAACGCAAAGACAGCTGATGAATGGTTGGGTTAGAAAGGAGCTCTTCCTCAGACCTGTCTCCCAACTTTTCAGTGCCTCACATCATCTAAAAATATGGCAACAGTGCTGCCCAATGCCACCCAAGGAAAGACAGCCACATGAAATCATGACAGTGTGTCCTCATCCACCTTTGTCACAAGCTCTGGCACCGTGTGACTTCCAGCTCTTCTTCAAAGTCAAAATCACCATGAAAAATGAATGTTTTAAATGGATTTAGGATACTGAGGCATCAATGACAGTGTAACTAAAGATGCTTGTAGATTTCTAGAACTGCTTCATGTAGTGGCAAGAACAATGGGATAAGTATTTTCAAATCAAAGGGGATAATTTTGACGGGAAATAATGTCGATGTCTTTTACTATAATAATTTTTAAACATTTAAATATTCACTGTATTTTCCAACCACACTTTGTACTTTGGCTGTCTCATTAGGAAGAGGTCTTTTCTTCTAAGAAACCATTACAGTTTTTTTTTTCTTTCATTTTGTGCCCTTAGCATCTCATGGTGGTTTGTGTACAACAGACATACAAGTAATACTGATGAAAACACTGATGTAGGTAGGCACTGTGCGTAAAAGGAGTGGATTATAGGTAAATGGTCACAACTAGAGACCATACTCATAAGTGAAATAAATCAGACCTGCATGTGTAAGCAACATACTGTCTCACTAGTGTAAGAATCTGAAAGAGTGAATAAAAACTAGGAGGTATGATAGACATTGTGAAATGAAAGGAAAATGCTCAAAAGTAAAGGGCAACTGGTGTGTGGGAAAGGAGAAGCAAAAGAAGGGGAAATTATGTATGTATGTATATACAGGACAGCTAACAGTTGTACTACTGTCTTCTATTGTTTCACTGAAAGGAACAGTTAATGATTATTTGTTTGATCACTGTTGCATGTCTGTATTTGTGTTCCTGAGAAACCACATTGAAGATATCAATACGTAATACAACAACCATTGTTAATTTCCTACCACTTTATCTGTAACTCTGTATTGCTTGTATTGTTCTTATGCTATTTTGTAAATGGATGTCTGTTTGTTAATTTTTTCCGTCTTTTATTTTTAAAATAAATCTTAAAAAAGGCATGGATATCTGACTCTATAATTTTAGGCAGTGGGGACATCATGTAGTGTGGGAAAATAAACCACAGATGGGAGCTGTGGTCAAGAGGGTCTTTTCAACTAACTTGATGGTGGGGAGAACTCAGGAAAAGTTGGGAGAAGGGTTCGCAGGTCAGTTGAGGGTGAAGTTCAACTATCAGGAGTATCAGGCTCATGGTCATGGTGACAAGAAGAATTATACATACATATCCATGGGGTTGTAGTTTTTGTGTGTGAGTGATAATGAATTCCCTTTGGGTTTCCAAATCTAAAGAATTTAAGGCAACAGCCAACTTAGATGAGTAAGAAGTAAACAGATGGAATTTAGGAGGACAATTCAGTTAGTGCTCAGTACTTAGGTGCTTAGAAGGGACCATGTAAGTCACATGGGTGGCAGGAAGGGAAGGATTTGTCAAGAAGAGAAAAGTAAATAGTCAGAGACAGAAGGTTGGTAAATTCATTCAGAGGGATGCAGCTGAAGAGTACTTTTTAATGAATCAATCAATCCTCAGATGAAGGAGGGAGCAATTTTTCTCCGATGACTCTCTCATCATAGAACAGCAGGTGATTGCTTCCCTGTCTGAGCTGCTGGATGGCACAGAGCAATACCTTCAACTGGCATTCTTGTTATTTGAGCAGAGCATTTCTCTCCCTGGCCGAGAGGTTGGACTTCTTGAGGGCAGCGGTTTTATCTTTTCATCTTTACATCTCCCAGGTATTGAACTCACCTTTTCACCTTTAGGATAGCAGTCAATAGCACAATAAACTGATGAAATTCAGATGTTATGTGAGTTCTTTGCTCCATCGGATAAGATATCCTGTTTCCCCTAAAGTTTGCTTAAGGTCCTGGAATGAAGGAAATGTTACAAAGTAGCTTAAAAATACTGTGCATAAGCAGAAGCCTAGAAGCACACCTTGTGTTAATTCTGTCTTGTTTGGAAAGGGAAAGTGCTCAAAAATAGCCAGGGCGCTACTCAACTGAAACTTCCTGCTACATGACACCTCTCAGGTTCAAGCAGAGGACAGAAGCCTGAACTTAATTAAAAATATAAACAGGAGCTTTCTGTCTCCAAGATGAAACTTAATCCTAAGGTCACTTACGACATGTTTATCAGTCAGTCTGACCCAACGCTCCTGCGGGCACTAATCGGCACTCAAGGTACCAGAAATATAGCTCTTAAAAGAAGACATACCAAAGTGTATATCATAAAATAGGTAAGTATGAGTGCATGTCAGAAAATAGGTTTCAAAAAACTTGACAAAGAACCTTCAAATAAATGAAGTCATGACAACAATTTTTAGTATAACAACCACTGCGAATTCCTACAGTCCTGCCTAGTGACACTATGTATTGTCTCTAATGTTCTTTCAAATTATTATTTTCTGTTTCTCTTTAATGATTTGATCAATCTTCTACTTTTACATCTGGCAATCTCAGCAACTTTGCTGATGATAACAATATGTCATGTAACAACAACTGTTACTCCCTATCATTTGGTTTGAAACCCTGTACCATTTTTGATGTCTTTGCTTTGTGTTGTTTGTATTTTGCAATTGTTCTTTATTTGTACTATTTTCTTTAAAATTAAAAAAAGTTATACTCAAAAAAATAAATGAAGTCATTTAGATAATGAAAGTTTTCTTTTTAGTAAACTCCAATTGATATTTGAGAAACTCACGAGTATGTTTGTATTTTATAGTCAAGCAGGAAAGGAAGGATAATATGTTAACTTCAAAGACTTTTCCTTCTGTCAGACGATTCTCAGATTTAGCATTGATTTGCACAAAGAAAAAGACTGGAGAGACACACAATGTACAGACTGTTTTTCCCACCCCTGGGGATGGTATGTTCTTCCACAGATGTGCATCCATCTTTCCAAATTCTGTGATAGTGACCATCCAACAGATCTGTGAGTGTTTTTACCTGATTGTCCCCTTCTCAATGTAGCACTCACCCTGCTTCAATGCTTAGAATGATGATAAAACTGAAAAACATAATTAATGGCCGAATCATACTATTCAGGAAGTGGGGTTAATTTTTCAAAGCAAGCCAATTTCTAAGTGAAACTTTTGGACCAAAATTTCAAAAGCTTTTCACAGCTGGTCCCCACCGTCATTTTCCTTGAAGTTGTATCAATACACAGAGGAAAGACGACCTCAGGCATCCTTCTGCCCGAGGGAGCAAGATGACAGTATAAGGAGAAACACTGAGGCTTTGATATGCCAGGTTGAAAGGGTGTGCAAGTGCCGCAGAACTTTCTGTAAATGCTTATTTTGTTTTCCATGTAATTTGTCAGGTTTAAATTCCTAAAGGAACCAGGCAATCTTTCAGGGAATAGATTTTTTCAGGGTGAGACAATGTCATGTTTTATAGGTAGAGTGTATCTTATCACTCATTTTAACCCAAAGGATTCATAAGAAATACAGAACCAGTATGAAGAGATAGGCATCAACTCCCACCCAGCTTGACAATACGTGTGTTTAAAGATGGACTGAGAGGTAGTGCAGTGTCCTTACCCACCGCTTATCCTCACAGCTGGGACTGTGAAGAGCTTGTTAGGAGTTATTCAAACTTGGTATCACTGGCAATTTATTTTTTTATGACCTATTCAAAGCACATTCTGAATGAGATCCAAGCCTATGCCATCTTTAGGTGGGATAAAAAATGTACCGTTGTATTACCAGGTTGATGTCCATAAGATAAGATTTGATTGCCTTTGAATATGTATTCTTGTAAGATGAATGTGTTAATTTTCCCCCACTCATAAAAATGGGCCTCATGGAGAAATAATTTGTAAAGTGACTAACTTATACAAAACAAATTCACCAAAAACAAGTTTGTCAAATGACTGTTGTGGTACTTTGCTCAAGATTATTTTCAGTGTTAATTTCACCACATCTTTCTGTGTCTGTTTTCACCAACGCAGCAGACAGCTTAGTGAATGTCTACTTGGAGCTTCTTAACATTCAGATGCCTAGAACTTTGCGAAACACCACCTCTGTTCTTCTCACATATTGCCCCTCTCCTTCCCTCCCTTTTCTGCCCCTCCCCTCCCCTCATTCTTTTCTCAGACCTGAGCCTGCCACAGTCCCTGCCGCGCCCTGGCTATTTTTGAGCACTTTCCCTTGGACTAGGTCCAAGTCACCTATCTTGAACCTAGTTAAAAGTTTATAATTTGCACATACTATGAAGTCCTTTGATCAATTACCATTTCAGGGAACTGGAAATTTGGTGAACTGGTGCTCACCAGCTGGTATAGGAAAACTGGTTTTCAGCAGTCTGACTTGGAATTCCCTAAAAGTATTGAAGGGAATCTAAGAATAAGAGCTCTGCTTTACCGAGTGCTTCTTGTGTGCCTGATATGACATATAAGTACTTACAAATATATGCCGTTAAGTATCACCTATAAATTCTTTTTTTTTTTTATTTTAGAAACATAAAAGTACAAAAACATATTGACAAACAGACACCCATTATCATAGAAAATAGTACAATCACAACTAATCTATAGACAAGGAGATATGGTCTCAACAGTAGTTGTTGCTTTATCCATTGATATCTTCGAATTGTAGATGTATGGACCCATATACAGACATGCAAATTTAGTCA
>PVLD010028933.1:0-18715 GCA_004027595.1 Dinomys branickii | reverse complement strand
AGAGGATAAACTGTCTGACTAAATTTGCATGTCTGTATATGGGTCCATACATCTACAATTCGAAGATATCAATGGATAAAGCAACAACTACTGTTGAGATCATATCACCTTGTCTATAGATTAGTTGTGATTGTACTATTTTCTATGATAATGGGTGTCTGTTTGTCAATATGTTTTTGTACTTTTATGTTTCTAAAATTAAAAAAAAAAAAAAGAAATATATCAACTCCTTTCTTTTATTAAATCTTATTTACAATATCTCATTTTCATCCCATCAAATTGCATTTGGGCAACAGATTAAGGTAAAACAAATATAATAATACAAAAATAGCCAATCCAATATTCTCAAACCACTGCACATGACAGTCACCTGGATAGACTGTTAAAAGTGAATAGTTGATTGGGTGTGGTGGTGTGTGCCAGTAGTCCCGGCACTCAGGAGTTTGAGGCAGGAGTTTAAGGCCAGCCTGGAATACACAGAGAATTCAGAGCCAGCCTAAACTACAAAACACGATCTTGTCTCAAAACAAACAAACAAACAAAAAAGAATATTTGGATAAAGGAAGTTCCTTGGACCACACTTTGAGAAAAAATACTCCAAAGTTATCTAACTTGACTGAATCTTTTGACTAGGTATACTGATCGATAGCTTTTCCTCCAGAATTCAAATAAGAATCATTCATTTTCTTCTTATAAGACATTTGTATGGGGAAATAGAGAAACTATAATGAAAGACGATGTAGAAAACTGATTTTGTTTTCTGTTTAATCTAAGTACTCCTACTTATTTTAACCTTTATAATGGTGGGCCCCATGGCTCAGCTGGTCAGAGTGCCTGTCTAGTAACCTTTATAAAATTCCATGGTACTATAAATTGGAACTTAATAACATTGTACTTTATCACTTCATTGATACGAATGTGTGAAGAAAAGAAGATAACCTTGTCTCCCTGCCTAGAAGACTAGTTATATAAGCTAATACAAAGTTGGTATAAAAACGCTTATCAATACTAAGCCCAAAATTTGTGCACTGATTTATTCTCAAGAACTCATATATTGCTTTATGTGAGGTCCAACAGAATATGGCTTTTACTTAGGAACCCAGAACCCTGTTGCCTACATTGTGAACAAATCACTGATCATGTAGCCCTCGTTGCCAAAGAATTGTATTTCATTTCATTGATTGTTGTGAAAGAATTTATCTTCACCCCCGACCTTCCATTAAGGGCTGATCTGTGCATCCCAAGAAAAAGAGGAAGGAATGCCTCAAGATACATCATCCTTATTTTGATGCTCAGATTCAGACATCAACATTTATACCCAGTATTAACCATTGTTAAATCTTTGCCTGTCTGTGATATCATAAGTTGCATTGACATTCAGATAGTTGGCTATCTTACAAAAGACAAGAAAAATTAGAAGAGTTACAATAAAAATAAAACAAAAACGTTGTGACCATGAATCCCAATATGTAAATTTCATATGATTAATAAATGCTTAGCAGATTAATAAAGTATGTTCCTGTATATGTCTGGGTAAGTCATGAACACATGGTCTTAGGTAATATATATGGTCCCCTTGACCACTCCTCTCTGGCACTGTTCCACTGTTTTGTTCCCAGGCTACTAACTAAGTAGTTTTGCTCTACTGAGCCTTTTCATTATCAACCTTGTGCTTTGGAGCCCTTTGACCACATACTGAATCTTCTGAAGCCATGAACTACACTAAACCTTTGCTTCTTAAATTGTGGGTTCCAGATATTCTGTCTCAGTGATGGGAAAGGTGACTAACTGAAAATTTGTACTGGAAAAATAGGGTCATTATTCTAACAGTACCTGCCCATACAGTTTAGAAGCCTTGGAATAGTTTTTCTAGAGGATTTTGGAAAGGTTTGGAGATACAGGCTATAAAAGCCTTAGAATGCACTAAGCAGAATCTGATAGATGATTGTGTTCAGGGCTCTAAAGAGCAGAATGCTGACAGGAATGCAAACAAAAAAGGGCAAACTTGGGAAGCTTCAATTGGAAATGCTGTCTCCATTGACATTTGGACTAGAGGTGCTGCTACACACTGGCAGAAAATTTATATTTTGCTCATGTCCTGAGACATTGCAGGAAACTGAAATTAAGGGCACTGGACTGATAAATCTGGCAGAGGGAAGTCCAAGGTAGCCCAATATTCAAGATGCAGCATGGGTAGAGCTGTCTGCTGTTATTCAGAATTTTAGGGAGAATCGAGAGCATACAGAAAAGTAGAAAAAATTTAAAGGTATAAATTTTGGCCCATAAGAAACCATGTATATGGTTGGGGTCAATGGAAGTGTGGCTGTGGGAATCCAGCCACTGGAAAAATAACAACTTGGGGTGAAGGAGGAGAAAAGTTGATCCATCAGAACCAAGAAGGGTATGATAGGAACATTAAAGAAAAACTGAAGAAACAGAACACAACATGGAGAAGGGAAAAGACAACCTATATGTTCTCCCAGGCTCCTGGCACCTGGCTTGTGGGAAAGGGAGTATGAATCTACAAGTGAAAGTTGGGGAAGTCAGAGGAATTTAGAGACCAGTGCAGTGGTGGAACAGATTGATGGGTGCTACAAAGTCCAGAAAGAGTGTAGAATTCAGCTTCCATATGAGTCCTGTGACAAGCAACCAGTGGTGATTGACTCCAGTCTCCATGTCCACCATATCCCCTAGAAAGAGTGCTGGATTAGATACTATTCTGAGAAAGAGTTGATTGAACTCAAGGATCAGAGCTACAATTCAGGGGTCCCAGTGTTGTGTTCCCACAGGAATTGGGTGATAGAGAGCCATAGTACACAGCCATGATCAGGGAGCCACAGTCAGGTTGGAAAGAGACCCACTGAAGTGGATATGGTGAAGGACCTTTGCCTTGCCCCATGGCCAGAGGCCAGGTTCAACCTAAATTGTACAAGATTTGAAAATCATGGCATTGACACTCTTGCCCTAATCCAAATGACTGTTGATACCTGAAATCCACACAGATACGCCTTATAAACTATCATGAGCAGGGACAAGTTTTCACCTGGACACTGTCCCCAAAATTGTAGCACCCAAAAGAAAATCACATATTCAAAATCTCAGAGCAATTTCTCTCTCTTTCTCTCTGTCACACTCTATGTCTCTCTGTCTCTCTGTCTCTGTCTCTCTCTCTCTCTCTCATTCTTTCTCTCTTCTCTTTCTTCTTTATGTTTTTGTTGTCTGGTCTTTTGTTTGACTTAGGTTTAGTTTTTGTTTTTATTGAGTATGTATTCTGCTTTTAACTTTTTGTTTTTTCTTTTATCTTTTTTCTTTGCCTCCTTTTTTCTTCAACAGCTCATTGAAGATTGAGGAAAATTGCTTTTACTTTCTTGATTCTCTTTTTCTTATGAGTTTTTAATGGATTTTTTCCTCTTTTCCCTTTCAGTTTGTCTCCCTATAATGCTTTTTCTCATGTTATTCTCTTTAAAATTTTATCTTCTCATCAGTTTTTCTTACCTTCACCTAATCCTATAAACATCCTTTGACTCCCCAATTAGATCCTTTACACCACTTCTCTTATCATATAAATTTTCAATTTTTTTCCTATTGCATTCTGAAATTGCATACATTTAATAGCATAATGTTTTGATATTCTTTTGATAGTTACTTACCTCTATGAAATTACTGTTTAATTTTTTTTTTGTCTTTTTGAGACAGGGTCTCACTATGCAGTTCAGGCTGGTCTTGAACTCACAACGATCCTCCTTCCTCAGCCTCCCCAGTACTGGGATTATAGGAGTGTGCCACCACGCCCAGTAACTGTTTAATTCTTGTCTACCATTAGTGGAGATATAGCTCTCAAATTTAGTACATATTAGTTGTAAATCAATACCTGGGTTGTCTTAATGTTAACACCAAAATTCTAGATGTTTTCTCTAGGGTTAAGACTGGTGTACATTTTTTATGGCATCACAATATCCAATTAGTCTTGGATGATACTGATTCACTTGATATCACCAGGATCACATCATTGCTGCTATTTCATTGTAAGCCAGCACTCAGATTACCTTTGTGACATTAACAATATTATAGTACAATCTCAGAGAACTTTATTATTAGACTAATTATAATGTATCATCCCTTCTCAAATTAACCAAAATGGTTGGATCATAGGGATAATACAGAATATTAAAGTTAACTATGCCCAAACTATATCACTGAAAATCAACTAAATCAGTCTCTATCCTAGCAACAAAGTCAATATATTATGTGTTTATAAACTTCAGCAGAAAACAAAATAAAGGAAAGCAAATAAAAACATGAGAATACAAGGCAATGAAATAATGCCTCAAACTCACAAATCCCCTGAAACCAATCCAAGGGGCGTGATAGTATAACTCACACAGTCAATTTATTTGGAAGAATAACAGAGGTTAGAAAACAGATCCAAGAGGGATCAATGGGATCACAGAAGATATAACAAAACAGATAATGGAAGTAATAACTAAAGTGATACAGGAGCATCCAGAAGACACTAATGAAAAGCTATATGATCTAAACAAAATGATACAAAGTATGAGTGACAAGTTTAGGAAAGATTTAGAGTCCATGAAAATGTTTCTATCAGAAATACAGGAGATTAAAAGCTATACTACATGCAGGGTCTGGGAATATAGCTCAGCAGTACTACACCTGCCTGGCAAGTGCAAGATCCTGAGTTTGATTCCTGGTACCAAAAATATATTATAGTGAAAGTATGGGCAGCAGAAACAACAAATATGAAGACAGAATTTCAGAACTAGGATACAATGAGGCCTTCAAAGACAAACCACCCAAAGATACCTCAGAAGTAGCAAGAAAACATGAAAAATGTATCCAGCAGCTGCTAGATGATGCACAGAAGAATACTCTGAGAGTAACTGAAATAGTTGAAAAAATGAGAAGACAACACAATTTACATAAAAAATGCTCACAGATGTAATGGCAAAAATCTTCCAAAATATATGAAAAAATGTGTACAAATAATTGAGGCATATAGATCCTCAAGTCGCCATAACCAACAGGGGAGCTCTCCACATCATATCATACTCAAAGTATGAAATGTTTGTCACAAGAAAGAAATCTTAAAAGCTGTTAGAGAAGGTTGAATCCATTGGAATTATAGAAGAGTTTGCTACACAAAACTCAAAGGCCAGAAGGGCTTGGAATGAAGTGTTTTAAATCTAAAAGGGTGACTTCGAACACTGACTTATGGATCCTGAAAAACTTATGGAGCAATAGGTATTTCCATGACAGGGAGCATGTCCAGAAATCCATGAACACCAGACCAACATTACAAAACAATTCGAAAGGATGTCCTTGAAAGACACAATGAAACCAATAATTCTAATAAGACAAAAAGAATGTATATATATAGTGAATTGGGTAGCTAAGCAAGAGGAAGATTACAGAAATCAGCAATAGGAAAATAATGTAATGACAGGAATAAATCAGAACTTCTCAGTAAAAATTCACAATGTGAGTAAAAGACAGATTGGCAGAATAGATCAAGAAACAAACCCCAACAATATTCAGTATAAAAGAAACACATTTAATTCAAAATGAAATTCACAGATTAACAGTCAAAGGATGGAAAACAATATTCCATGCAGTGGAAACCTAGGAAAAAGCAGGAGTTGCTATTCTAATTTTAAGAAAACTGGATTTCAGGCCAAGACTGATCAAAAGACACAAAAGAGTCACTATATATTGGTTAAGGGAACAATTCAACAGAAAGAAGTAGTAATTATAACTATATATGTATCAAATACTGTAACATTCAACTACATACAAAAACACTAATGGATATGAAAAGCCAGATAAACAACAATACCACTGTAATGGGGGACTTTAATGCCCCATGATCACAAATAGATAAAAACATAAAAAAACTCAGAGTTGAACCACACCTTCAAACAAATGGACATAATAGAAATCTATAGATTGTTCCATGCAACAATAAAATTCACAGGTTTTTTCAGTAACACATGGGAGTTTCTCCAAAATAATCCAAGTACTAGTCCATAAAGCAACTTAAAAAAATGCCAAAGAATTGAAATTATCCCCTACATATTATCAGATCATAGTGCAATAAAACCAGAAATCAATGGCAAAATAAACCATACAAACTATGCAAACACGTGAGAATTAAACACTACCCTCTTGACTAATCAGCCACAGATAAAGTAAAAGCAGAAATTAGACAATTCCTCCAATCAAACTATAAAGCCAGTATGATATACTGCAACTCATGGAACACAGAGAAAGCATTCCTAAAAGGGATGTTTCAGTATTGAATTCCTACACCAGAAAAACAGAGTAAACTCCTCAAGGTCCCAGAAAAACAAGAACAATTTAACTTCAAAGCTAGTATGAGAAAGAAAATTATAAAGATCAGAGCAGAAATTACTGAAAATTGAAACTGAATTGTACTGAAATTGAAACTGGTTATGTACATCATAATCAAGTGAGATTATTTCACAGTTTTCGGGGATGGTTCAACATACACCAATCAACATGTAATACACTCATAAACAGAAGCAAGAATAAAAATCACATGATAATCTTAACAGATGCAATAAAAGCATTTGACAAAATCCAGTGTCCAGTAATGATACACACAGAAAATAGATATTGAAGGTGTTTTTCACTTTGATGAAATCCATCTATAACAAGCCAATGGTCAACATCACACCAAATGGAAAGAAGCTGAAATCTTTCACTCTAAAATGAGAATAATACAAAAATGTTCACTATCAGCACCCCTATTCAATAGTTATCAAAACCATAGATCAATATGACAATAAAAAGAAATAAAAGGACCATAGATAGGAAAATAAGAAGATAAATTATCATTATTTGAAGCAGACCTGGTCTTCTACATGGAAGACACCAAAAACTCCATCAATAGACTCCTAGAATTAATAAGAAAATATAGTAGCTTAGCAGGATACAAAGTCAACACTCAAATATCAATAGAATTCTGGAATACAAATAGTAAATTCATTCAGAGAAATTAGAGACAATAACTTCCCCAACTGCATCAAGGAAAATGAAATATTTAACAATTAACCTGACCAAGGAGGTAAAAGGCCTCTACAAGTAAGAACACAGTAACCTGAAAATGAAATCAGAGCAGTCATCAGAAAATGGAAAGATATTCCTGGTTCCTGGAGAGGAAGAACTAATGCAATCAAAATGGAAATTACCATACTTCCAAAATCTGTTGTACATATTTAATTCCATCCCAATCAAAATATCAATGACATTTTTCATAAAAGAGGGGAAAGCAATCCTAAAATTAATATGGAACCAAAATATATGTAGATTAACAAAAGCAATTTTGGGCAATGAAGGCAAGCCAGAGAAAATTATAATCCTGAACTTTAAATTATACTACAAAGCTATAGTGATTAAATCCAAAGCACATATTGTCAAAACAAAGCCAAGCCAAGTCAGCCCAGGCCAGGCCAAGCCAAGCCAATCCAAGCTACGCCAAACCAAACCAAGCCAAACCAAACCAAAACAAACCACATCAAACCAAACTTGTGTATCAGTGGAACAGAATGGAGGATGGAGAAACAACATCAGGCACACTCAATTACCTTATGTTTGACAAAAAAAGAAAGATAGCCTCTTGGACAAGCGGTGCTGGCTATCCATATACCAAGGATTGAACATAGACCCATATCTCTCACCATGCTCTAAAGTAAAATCAAAATGGATCAAAGTCTAAATATTAAAAATAAAAACACTTAAACAGCTGCAAGACAAAACGGGAAAATCTTGTGACATAGACAAAGATTTTCTGAAGGGAACACTGACTGTATAAGAAACAATACTAGGGGCTGGGGATATAGCTCAGTGGAATAAGCGCTTGCCTAGCAAGCGCAGGGTCCTGAGTTCAATCCCCAGTACCGCAAAAAAAAAAAAAGAAACAATACTAAGAATGAAGAAATTGGATAATAATATATTAAAGGGCCTCTGAACAACAATGGCCACCAGCAGAGTGAAGAGATAAAGAAAGAAAAAAATGTTTTCCAGCTATTCCTCTGACAAAAGATCAATATCTAGAATATATAAAGAACTCAAAGATATTAGACACCCAAAATTAAAAACCCCAATAAAAATGGGTATTTGAAATGAATAGATACATCTCAGATGAAGAAGTAAAACTGGCTAATAAATACATGAAAACATGTCCAAGCTCACTGACTATGTGTGGAATGCAAAATAAAGCCACTCTGAGATTGTATGTTACTCCAGAAAGAAGCGCTACCTTCAAGAAATCAACTAATAACAAATGCTAGGTTGGTTGTAGGGGAAAAAAAGAACGTTTTATTGTTGGCGGGAATAGAGCCACTATGAAAATCAGTATGGAAATTCTTCAAAAAACTAAGAATCAAAATTCCACTTGACCCAGCTATTCCTTTCTAGGTATCTTCCCACAACCACAAAAGTTAAGACATTATGTCACAGTGATGTATGCATACCCATGCTTAGAGCAGCACAGCTCATAATACCTAAATCCTGCAAGTAGCATATATGTCCATCAAGAGATAAATAGATAAAGAAAATATGGTATTTATTCACAACACAGTTCTACCTTGCCATAGAAAAGAATAAACTTGAGTCATTTACAGGAAAATGGATTCACCTTGAGATCGTAATATTAAGTAAATTTAACCAGACACACAAGCTTACATATTGCACGTTTCTCTTATCCAAGAAAACCGATATATAAATTAAGTCCAAAATGAAAGACAATAGAAAAAAGGAGAAAATTTATTATGATCTAGTATGGGCAATACAGTGGTACCTCTGTTCACAAATTTAATTCATTCTACAATTCTGGGTAAGATAGCCATGTTTGTCACCTGAAGTGGTTTATGAATGGAAGCAAAATTTTGCCAAATGCCTCTGTTTGCAAACCAAATTGTTCATAAAGAGAAGTGTTCATGAACCAAAGTATTTATGTATACCCAAAAGTGTACCTTAGTTTACTATAATTGTATTATGTGTTTTATAACTTTTTACCTCTTAGTCTGGCTTTTAATCTGCATTCATTATAATTAACTAATTTATAAGAAAGACTTATAAAATAAAGAAATGAATCTGATACCAGCAAAAAGTTTTAAAATTTGCATGAGGGGTAGAGAAAAAAGAAAATATTTGAGATGTTATGCATATGTGATAATTTCCTCCAATGCAAGCAATCATTATGTACTACAATCATGTACTAATAAAAAATTTTAAAAATAAAAATTAGTTTATCCCATTGCAAAGAAAGCAAACATTTGGCATAGGAATAAAAAAGAAAGATTACTTGAAAGTATCTCAAAAATCATCAAGATGCCACTGATTTCAAGCAAAAGTATAAACCTTTCATTTGAGAAGAGAGTCCCTGGGATGCTTACTTGAAAAGGACCTTGTAGGGAAGTAGTTCCCAGGGATTCATTTTATTGTGGTGAGCCATCCGGACACTCAGAATCTTCTGCATCCATGGTAAAGGTGGCTGACCCTAGTATTATCGAGATGATACTGTTTTTACTGGTATACATAACCCAAGAGTTATGGGGTCGCAAATGTTTCCACCCAGATTTCAAAGGCCAGCCTGGGAGACTAGGCAAAGAAGCCCTGGGAGAATAGGGAGGCTCTAGAAGCAGGGAGGCTCTAAGAGGGTAACGCATGAAGCTATAGGAATGAAACTAAAGGCGATGTGGAGACCCCAGGAAGTCAGAGATGTCATAAATATTTGCTGAATAAAGCTATAACCTAACAGTGGAGCATGCCGAAGGGGTAAGCTATATGGTTTACAACCAGCAAGACCATAGGTTTGGGACCATGCAAGCCTCCTGGAATTTACATGTTACTACCATGTGCCCTGAATACCAGGTATGGTGCTCTAAGAGTTCATTTTTGGCCTACTGGGATGTGTTCTTACTTTGTTCTGATTCTTTTCTATCTCCTTATCCCTCCCTTTCAGAATGGGAACATTTTTTATGTGCCATTGAACCTTGAGATTATGTAATTTGTTCTTGATTTTTATAGAGGTTCAGAGTTAAGTATTTGATTTGAGTTTCAGAATAGATATGGACTTTTAAAAAATGCTGAACTGTTGAGACTTTAGGGAAGGAATTATTACATTTATAATTGTACATAGGATAGTGGTACTTTATTAGGTGAAATTATGAACTTACTATTATCTTTATTTGGATATTAAGTATAGTTTAAAGAGATGTGTTTGGATGTGCAATTGACAAAGTATGGGTTGTGAATATTAATCCTGATATGTCAGCTTTATTGGATTAAGAAATGCCTAGCAGATTGGTAAAGCATGCTCTTGTATATGTCTGCATAGGTCATAGAGGCACGGTCTTGGGTAATATAAATTATACCTCACCCATTCCTCTCTGGCAGTATTCCCCTTCTCTGCTTCTTGGCCACCATGAACTAAGAAGCTTTGCTTCTCCATACCCTTCCATGACGAGGTTTATGCATTGGAACCTGCAAACCATGTACTGAGTCTCATGAAATGATGAGCTAAATTAAACCTTTCTTCTTTCATGCTGCAGGTATTGGGTATTTTGTGTGTAGTGTTGGGAAAGCTGACTAATATTATTGCCTTTTCTATTATCTCCAAGATGATATGGATAAAATTCCTTCAAATGATCTATCCTATAAGATTTCTACAGAAATCATTTGTTAAAAAATTTAGTTAAGGGTTACTTACTTTGGTTGTTTTGTTTTCAGAGATGCCCTTTAAGGGGGAATTTGAACTTAGTTTCTTTGTTTTGCCATAGGAATCAATGCATTTTATAAAAGAGTAACAAGTACTACTACACATATAATGAATAGCACCACAATAATTACACTCCTAGATGTATACCTAAGGGATTAAAAATACCCACACAAGGACTTGTATACTAATGTTTACAGCAGCAAATTTTGAAATAGCTAAAATAAGGAAAGAAACAAACATGTTTGCCTATCAACTAATGAAGTGATGAAGAAAATGTGGTATATTCACACAATGGAATATTTTTCAGCCATAAAAGAAATGAAGTACTGATTCATGCTACAACATGGATAAACTTTGAAAACAATCATGGAAAGTGGAAAAATCGAACACAAAAACTACAGAATATATAAGAAAATTATAAGAATTGCCAAGAATTATAAATTTATAGAGCCAGGATCCAAAATGTTCTTGCCTAGATCTCAATGTGATAGAAATATTCTAAAGTGGATTATAGTGATTTGTAAAACTTGATAAATTAACAAAAATAAATTTACTAAAAGTAAATTAACTTCTAGTTAAGCATAGCTCTGTCACTATGTTAAGGTCTATTGAGTCTTGCATTTTAAGTTTGTGGATCATATGGTGTACAAATGCTAGGTTTAATAAAATTGTTTTCTTAAAAAAATAGTTAAGCAAGTTGCCCAAGGTCACACAACTAGTAAAAAGAAGAGCTAGGATTTGGAGTCAAAGTTCAAATCATTAACCATATGCTACTTTAAATAAGCTTCTCGCTCCTAACCCCCATTCAAGATCTTCCCTTTAGGTGTCCAATACCATCACCTTCCCATCTCTATCCTGCCAACATCCCATTTCAGCAAGCAAGTAACCTATCCTCAACTCTTCCTCTATTGTGTATTATGAAGTTGTAAACAAACTGAATTGTAAAACAATAATTTAACAAAATTGTTTTGGAGATGGAAATTCTTCAATGCCAAAAACCCTTGTTAATTCTGAATTTTCTAGTTTTCTATAAATATAAAAATATTTTTACTAATTTATTTTATACTCACCTCTCTTCTCTTCTGGCCATGGCTGCGAACTGATTCCCAAATAGCAAGCCTATATCTTTGGCAAGCCTATTTGGCAAAAACCCTATAAACACTCAGGAAGCTATACAATGGATGAATGGAAGGTGAAAGTGTACAAATGACTTTGGATGAACATTGCTACCTAAAGAAACTCTGCTCAGGCTATCAGTGGATGAAATGGTCATTCACCACAGTGATACTCTCTGTCTTCCACTAAGCTTCCTCATACGAACATTAAGAGACAGCAGCCAGCTCCTTTGTGGCTCTAACTAGCACACAAACAGAAAATCTGGTAGGGGAAAACAAATGATAAAAAGCAAAACTCCATCTTAAAAATTAGTATGTTATCAGCACAACACGTGTGCAGATGAAACATTCAAAGTCCATCCCAGAATGAAAATAAAAATCTTACACCATAGTAGGTAATAAAACAGGAGGAAATGTGCATACTGCCAAATTGCCAATTGTTATTTTGAGAAAAAAACTCCATTTGTTCTACATCTGATTGGTATTTCTGGGTTATTACGATGTACTCTAACTTTCAGAGAAGCTATTCAAATATACAACTCATTATTTACTCTTAAGACTTGCCTGCTCTTAAAACAATTTGACCAAAAACAAAAAATAACACTTTACATGAAAGATGACAAAAATTGCCTCATGAGATAATGAAAAGCCCTAACAAGCACAAGGTAAATGATAAACAGATCAAGCACAGTTAATTTCTAAAAGAGTAAAATGAATTTTTTATGAAAGACATCATGCAAAAGTAATTTCCAGAGTGTATGGTCTAATCTTTTTTATGGTAATAGGAAGAGAATTGTATGAAATCATGGTAAAGAACCACATATGCTCAGAGAAAAAATATTCTACTAAAATACTGTGATGGAAACTTACATATTACAAAGCAGCAGTATAAAAAGATAAAGTCACTATTTCCATCACATTACTTCTCTAATTGAAAATCTGGTCAAGCTAAACAGTACTGAGTACCTCTCATTACTCAGAGCTCTACCACTGTGTTTTTGAAATTATGGCCAAGTGACTTTATCTTTTTAGGAATACTTGCAGGTGGTGATGTGCCTGTCAGCTCTGAGAGCCTAGGACAATGCCATCTGCTGCTTTTTACCCTATGACTAGCATCTAGTCATATCGTAACTGTTTTCATTTCCCAAGCCCAGTAAATGAGAGCAACATTGTCTAATTACCTGTATGATATACATTGTTACTTGCTTTTAGGCCAGGCTCACTTGGCAAAATTGTGAAGTAGGCCACTTATTTGTCTCTATCAAGAATTCACATTGTAGGCACTTTACCCGCATGAAGGACTTGGACTCTCATTGTTTCCCTTCTTTCCTTTACAGTGTGAATTCAGTCACTTCATTCACTCTAAACACACACTGACTAGTGGCAATTTTATGAATGATCAGTTTCAGCGATGGGCAGTGTACTAGAGACAAAAGGCTTAATCGAATGGAAGAGCATTCGCATAGGAAATTTTAGTTGCTAGTTGAGAAAGACATGAGTGAGCAAAACAAAGGAAGGAGTAAGCCTTCTAACTGCCATTAACTGTTCTGTGTATGTTACCTCTTCCTCATATAAACATCATTGTGGATGATATGGTACAAATTCTCAAATCAATTCTGCCCACTTGGTATAGCTTTATTTCCTGAGCATATTCTGCACACACCTTACCTACTACTGTCATACGAATGGACACTATATGTTGGGGGCAAGAGGAAAAAATATGGCTACTTTAGTGCAGAGGATCTCCAAAGATAGAGAAAACAATCTAAAAGGACATGGTTTCTTTCAAAGGGTAGTACTTCCCAATTAATCATTTCATCATTAATGAATCACCAACTTAACTTTAAGGAATAATGTTTATACTACTAAAAACTTTCTAATTTTCCTATTTTATCTTTGGAGTTTCTTTCCATAGAGGTTTTTCTTCCTGGAAATTTTTCTCACTTGTTTCAGATGTTTGTACCATTTTTTTTACCTCACCACTTTGTGTTATATATGCATCATCACATCACACCTCCACTGCGCTTTTCCAAAATACTCTTATTAAAGATGCATTTCGAAGTTAACATGATTATGCAGTAAATAAATGTTCCATTATCTTTAAAATGTAGGAAAAGAGATTAATGTATATAGTATTAAATTATTGTTACTTTTGACAATGGTAGATTTTATATTTAAACTCTTAGCATTGGAAGACAATGTAGATTTCCTAAATCTCACTTTATGTCACTAGAATTTAAATTTGGATAAAATTTCCTTTTCTAGCATAAAAGAGTAATGTATACTCCTAGATTGAGCTAAATAATGGTAAACAGATATTGGTAGTCAGGCAATGTGCTGGAAAAATAGCACCAGCTTCCATCGATGACCTAGGTTTAGTTCTGGACAAATTATAATATCTGGGCCACAATTTTCAGATCTATAAAATGACATTCAGAAACTATACACTAGCATTTCAAAGTTGCTCCTAAAGAAGAGCTTTTCATTTTAATTTCTTCCAAAGTCTGAAGAATTGTTGAACAAATAACCAAACATTTCTCTTTAGTCATGGTTCTACCATAATCATTTGGAATTAAGAGAAGTCATTTCATTTATTTGAGTTTAAGTATTCCCCCTACCTCATCTTTGCACATGCTTTGGCATCTACTCATATTTTCACTAACTGAAAAATTGTGGGTACGAGTTTCTGGCAAGAATGAAATGCAGTTATGAGAGTGGAGATAAGGGAACAAGATAGACATTTACCAGCTAAATTTTTCTTTGCAGAGATCTCCCCTGAGAAGGGACTATAATTACAATGACTGCTTTTATGATTAACCAGGTAAAGTTTGAGTACCACAGTTAGACTGACATTTGATCATTGCAGACCTGGATTGCAAACCACATATTCCAAGTCATAAGAATTATTTGCTCTGGAAAATGTACTATCAAGGACTGTACTTATCCCATCTACATGGTGTAGATATAATAATGGTAGAAAAGTGATATAACTGGAACCCAAGACTGACATAATCTCAAAATATATTCTTTATTTATTGATGAAGACAGTGGTTCTCAGGGTTTCAGGTGAGCTTAGTACCAAAAAACTGATGAAATTTGTTGTGATGTTATGAAAAGAGGTTCACTGTCTAAATACAAAGAGTAATGGCTGGAGATGTGCCATTTTTTTTTTAAATAAAAGCACAAAAACATATTAACAAACAGACACAAATTAGCATAAAAATAGTACAATCACAACTGATCTACAGACAAGGTGACATGATCTCAACAGTGGTTATTGCTTTATTCATTGATATCTTCGAAGTGTAAATATATGAACCCATATACAGACATGCAAAATTGGTCAGACAATTAATCCTCTCAACAACAGAAAAACACAAAAAACAAAAAAACCAAAGACAGAAAACAAAACAGGCAAACAAACAAACAAAAAAAACCACCAATAGTTGCTGCTTTGCATATTGACATCTTCAAAGTGTGTGTTCAGGATAAACCTTTGGACTCTAGCTCTCTAAGTTTTCCTTGAAATGGAATCATCTAACTATTAATTTCTTCCTTTAAATGTAAAACCTACATAATTGTCCTTGTCACATACAAAAAACCGATGCTTCCTTAATCCAATCAAATAAAAATTTTAATTCAGAATGATATATCCAATTTTTCTTCTACAAATTGTTAGTTTCATAAAGGGAGAGGGACAGAGTATCTTAGTCATGTTCTCATTGCTGAGACACAATACGCAACATCCAAATCTTAAAGGTGAGCTTTATTGTGGCTGACAGTTTGTGGAGCTTTCAATCCATAGTTGGCTGGCTGCCAGGCAAGGCAGCGTGGCACAGGAGTATGGGAGAGGAGAAACTGCTCATGCTGTGGCAGGAGGAAAGCAGAGTGTGAAAGGAGGGAGGGAGGGAGACGTGCCCTTCCAGGCCATATCCCACTGACACACCCCACAACAAGGGTCCACCTCACAACATCTCCCAACATCACTGATCCAGGGATGAGTGTCACAACCCCATGATCCAATAATCTTTCAAAAGCCCCATCTATGAGTGCATTAGGCTTCAGGAAAACATTTAGGTAAAGAGAGAGAGACAGAGGGAGAGAGGGAGGGAGAGAAAGAGATTTACATTTCTTCCCCAGGTGATATGAATTTCTGTTAAATATTTTCTCTAAAGCAATCACAGGCAGTCATAAAAGTCCTATTTCAAACATCATATTGTCTTTCTCCTTTCTTCAATTGTTCTGGTCAAAGTTCATAAAGTAAGAATGGCACAAATACCCACTAAGAGGAAAAAAGTAACATCTGATACAGATTTTTGGAAGAGCAGGGTTTATCACAGCTGATAAATGCATTCACAAATGATGATAATGTATCACAATGTCATTAAAATTTGAAACATCATAGCTTTTAAAGAGAAAAGGCACAGTAAAAATTAACATTAGGTAAAGCTAAAACTCCCTTATGTGCTGAAACCTCAAAATGAATTCTGTTTAGCCAGCTTGTCCTTTATGCAAAATGAAAATAAGACTCCACAGTTCTGAGAATCAGAAATATTTCCATCTGAAGAAACTGCTTCTCTACCCAAAATATGTTTTATATTTTAAGGAGACAGTATTGTAGTTTTTGATCTTTGAGAGGTAACATTTGACCTAAGGAACACAGGATGAGGAAGCTAAAAGTCCTTTCCTCTGTTGTCTAGGTGCATATAATTTTATAAATTTCAGTAAGGACACAGAAATGATTAGATGTGGACTATTTTTATAAATTTTCAAACTATCTTCATGAGCACTAACCCTCACAAAACTTGGAATTATATGGCAAGATAGAACAATACAACTAATAGCCATTTAACATAAACAGAAATAGAGGCACACACAAGAAATGATGTAAGATAACGTGTTTAAGGTAGGATTATTAAAGTGCATCCCCTAAGGTGTAAAAGAGTGCTACAAATTTTAACGTATATAGAAATCACAGCCAGGTTAGTTTCAAATATACATTGTGATTGAGTATTTCTCAGCTATGTCCAAAAAGTCTTCATATATGAGCTCTGAGATGAAGTTTATATTGTTGGTCAACAAACCAACGACATCAACTTCTTGACAGACAATCAAATTGTTGAATAGTTTGCTGCATTTTTGATCAACTACACTAGCTATTTGAGATCAATATCATTAAAGCTTTACTAAGAACTGTTCTATATGAGACATTGTATGATGCTACATGAGGCAAAATTTCTGTTGCACTTTTGTTATGCTTACCATTTAGTTGGAGAGGTAATATGTAGAATTAGATTTTCTCAAGGTCATAGGAATGATCTCTTATGCTCAGTTATTTTGATACACCATCTATGCAGCATGGTATGCAAATACTTAAAAAATTCAAAGAGAGGGTATACTGAGCAAAGGGGAAGAAAGCTGTGGGAATGAGAATAGAATATACAAGAACAACTTAATTTCACATTCTAAAGCTATTTAACAGGTGAAAATATTCAATTAACATTAAACAAAGCAGCTTTCATCCCCTACATCACTGAGGGACAGGGACATTTTAACTTTGAACAAAATGTGTGAATTGAATTTAGATAATATCTCACATTCTGCAGTTGAAACTTCACAACATGTAAAAGAGGGGTAGAATGAACACTATTTTAAGAAAATTGTAGTAATACCCTGGGAATGACTCTTATTAAAATGGGCAGAAATAAGATTTAGGGTCTCCTTAACACTTTCATCCTTCAATGAATTTTCAACTTTCACATGAACACAATTTGATGAAAACAAAATTATACTCCCAAACCTTGAAAGCTATATATGCCTCAAAAATTTCATCCTTAGTATAATTTTCAATATTAAAGTTAAGTAAGATTCTAATAAAAATGAAATTATATTGCTGAACTCTGAGAGCAAGGCACCAGTTTTTATCATAAATTTGACTTTTTCTCATCTTATTAACTACTTGTTTCCCATACTAGTACATTGTAAGAATGCAATATTGGAAATTCTTTAAAGTCTACTTCCTACATTATGAAAATCTTATAAAATAGAAAAAGTCACTTTCATGTTAGTAACATCAGCCTTTTAAAATATGACTTTGTTGTGGTTCATACATTGTATCAACATGGGGAATCTAGAGGTTCAGCTGAGTAACTCAGGAAGAAGCTGGGGTGCTTACTTTGTAAACATCCTGAGCCTGTGGAAGAGGAGGGCATGGAGATTGTGTGAGTACTACACAACCCCTGGGTGGGGGTAGCCTGTTTACAATGTAAGGGAAGGAAAGAGGCTGCTTGCAGTGGTTCCTCCCTTTTTCTGGTTGTTTTTGCTGTGTGATGCCGCCATGAACAGTTTGCCCTCTGCCATGTGCCACTCTGCCTCAGAACCAGCCAAGTATGGACTGAAACCTCCACAAACTGTAACCTAGATAAACCTTTCCTTCCTTCATTTTGGGCGTTGGGTATTTTGTCTCAGCAACGAGAGAAAAGTAACCAAGACAGAATTAAGTAACCAAGACAGAATTTGGTACCAGGAGTGGGATTGTTGAGGTGACTATACCTGAACATGTGGTTTAAGAGCCTTTGGAAATTGCTCGTGGGAAAAGTTTGGAAAGGTTTGGAGATGTCTGGTCAGAGCTTGGAAGACCAGAAGGCTGATGGAAATCCTGCCAGTAAAGACCAGGTTGAGGAGGTTTCTGATGGGAAGGACTGCATTGGTTGTTGGGCTCCAGATAATGTATGCTATGGCTTGGCAGAAAGTTTGTCTGCATTTTCCTCGTGTCCAGAGCCTGCCTAAGGCTGAGATTAAGGGCAGCAGCGAAATGATTAATCTGGCAAAACAAATTTCA
>PVLD010028932.1:0-18716 GCA_004027595.1 Dinomys branickii | reverse complement strand
ATTCGAAGATATCAATGGATAAAGCAACAACTACTGTTGAGACCATATCACCTTGTCTATAGATTAGTTGTGATTGTACTATTTTCTATGATAATGGGTGTCTGTTTGTCAATATGTTTTTGTACTTTTATGTTTCTAAAATTAAAAAAAAAAAAAGTTAACTGTGGCCCTGTACACCAATAATGAACCCACTGAGCCAAAAATTATCAGGAAAACAATTCCAGTCACAATAGGACCAAAAAATTAAGTACCAAGCAAACAAAGGAGGCAAAATAACTCTATAATAAAAATTGTAGAACTCTGAAGAAAGCATTAGAAAATGGAAAAACATCCCTTGTTTTTGGATTGGCAGAATTAATATTATTAAAATGACTGTACTATTAAAAGCAATGCATAAATTTAAGGCAATTATTATTAAATTACCAACAACAATCTTCAAAGAACTAGAGAAAGCAATTGTGAATTTCCATTGGAATCAGAAAAGACCCACAATACCCAAAGCAACCGTGAGCAAAAAGAGCAACAATGGAGGAATCACCGTAACAGACTTCAAGCTATACTCTAAAGTCACAGTAATAAAAACATGGTACTGGCATAGAAACAGAAATGGAATAGGTCACATACAAGTCAACCTAAGCACATACAGTAATCTGATTTTTGACAAAGGAGCAAAAAAATATGATGGAGAAATATCAGTCTCTAACAAATAGAACTGGGAAAACTGAAGAGCTTGAGTCCTATCCCTCACCCTCACTGACATGGTTATTGCACTGAATTCTTACAGTAATGCTGTAACCTAAGTATCATGGCCACTTGACAAATGAGGAAACTCAGGTAAACAGTTGCCTTACAGAATTTGCTGAGGATTGCCTGATTAGCCAAGAAAACTTCTTAGCCTTGAACTCAGATGTTTGTGTCTCCAAAGCTAGTCTTTCAACTCACCAGCTACTGAACAGAACCAGCCTTGCACAGAGAAATAACCAGGACCCCCAACACTGGTGGCACAGGAAGAGAAGAGTGCTGTAGCACCTTCTCCTTGGCACCTAGTGACACAAAAGAGCTTTATTCCCACCTTAGAGTAAGTCAGAATGGGATTTCTAGGCATTCTTAAATTCTTACCCATTCTATTCTAACTATAACTCTCTCTCCATTTGTAAAGTTCATAAAATCTAAAGTACTTATATTACTAGTTACTACTTAGTAGCATGTAATATGTACTAATTATAGTATATGTACTAATATGTGGTACATATATACAATGATTACTACCTTGTATTTCCATATTATACATTAAATAACCATATCATAGTTATATAATTCTTAATATATATTTAGTCTTTTATTAGAATACACAATAATGTTCATACTAATTAACGTATTTAGTTATATACATACACACATATATATAGATAACTGTATATATGTACTTTAACCTTTCATTTAAGTAATATATAATGATAGTCATAGTAATATCGAGCTATACTTACTGAGCATTACTGTGTGCCAACCAGATCACTAAGCACATCTCCATATAAATTACATCACCATCCTCAATTTACGGGTTAAGAACTAGTCTGAGAGTGGTTGAATAACCTTACTGAAGAACCTTAGTACTGCAGAATCATATCTTTCCGGATTTGGGGATAATTATAGTGCTTGTGTATTCAATAGGTATTTGTTGAATAAACACATTTGTTTAGTTGAAAAATATTCACAAAAATCCAGGCTAAATAACTTTTCCAAGATAACGTGGGAAATAAATGATACATTTCAGTTCAACTCTCTCTGCCTCCAGATTCACACTATACCGCATTTCTACCTCTGATAAAGATAACCACAGAAAATGTGGACTAGCAAAAAAGAAGAAAACAAAGTCATCCATTATATCCTCAATGTATCTGCTTTTCTCCACAGATTTTCAAGCTACATAAACAAGTGCTTTCATGTGACACATCCTTTAATTTCCCAAGTGTCTGGTATCTTTTTCCAACTCCTTATTTCTTCTTCCCATTTCACCTCAACCACAGTCTAGAGCCCTCTGTGTGATCATATGTGCTACCGTGGTCCAGAAGGCAGTGTAAGTTTTCAGGACATGACTTTCTGAACCCAGGAATCCGGTGAGACTTCACTGTGTAATCTGGGGTAACGTAAGATATCCAAGTAACCACCTTAAGCCATTAGCTGCCCTCATCCTTTATTGAAGCATTGAATCATCCAGTTGTACACCAGGAAGAAAAATTTTAAAGAGTTGATAAGGTTTCGAGTAAATTATGAGATGCCTGGACAAGGACGTGTTCACAGAGGGGGTCTCCACAGTGTTATCTATGCTAGGAAGAAAGCAAAAGAAGCCAAAATGGCCAAAGGCACACAATTAGTAAATTAAATTATAATGCATTCATTTTATAAGCTATTATTATGCAGTAATTTAAAAGCAGCATTAAAAAGTTCTAATGAGAAGTTAAACAAAAGAATGAGAGAAAGGTACAGACAATATGACCATGTAGTACTATCTGAAATATAAATTACTTTTATAATCAAAATATATGTATTACCTGTTAATGAGAAAAATCAACCTTTAAAGAACATGATGAACAGTTAGTTGTGATGCTCTTTTTTATGGTGCCTTTTCTCTTGCAGTTAGGGTTATCTTTTCTCAGACATGGTTTATATTGCTGCTGCACAGTCTCACTTTCATTTGTAAAGGGGAGTGAAAATAACTACTAATCTCCCATGGCTGCTGTATTGACGAAATAAAGTGATGGATGAATGTGAAGAGATACTTTTTAACGAACAGTAGAGGACGTGTCACTTCTGAGTTATTACTGAGCAGATTTTAAGCGTGCTGAATTTCTGGTGGATTGTAGCAGCAAACCTCTCTTGCAGGCAGGCCTTCCTGCCCATCTGTACTCCGTAATCTCACTCGAGGCTTTTACCCTCTCACTACCTAAATTTCTAAACCAAACGTTGACTTTGACCTCCTGCAGCCTCTGCCTCCTCTGTCCACCTTCTATAGTTCATCAAAAATCATCTTCACTCTCCTATTATTTTGCTTTGAAATTTTGTTTTTTAAATTAAAACAGAATCGGGGCTGGGGATATAGCTCAGTGGAATAAGCGCTTGCCTAACAAGCGCAGGGTCCTGAGTTTGATCCCCAGTACCGCAAAAAAATAATAATAAATAAATAAATAAATAATAAATTAAAACAGAATCACCTTCAGACTATACCTTTACTCAGACTCCCACAGAGACTCCCAAATATCCTTCATATATCACACTAGTCTTTCTATGGCATTCTCCATCATACCAATCCACATATAATCAGTTCAAGTCTTGAGCATGTCTTAACCAGAAAGCATTACTTTACACAGTAGAGCCCCAGTGAATGCTAGCTATTCATAACTGGCATTGTAGCAACTTCCTACTCAAAATATGGTCATCAGTTTCCCCTGGAGTTTGTTAGACTCTCTGGCTTCAACCAGACCTACTCAATCAAACTCTGCATCAGAATATCCCCCAGGTAATTTGTATGAGCAGTTAAGTTTGAGAAGCACTGTCCTAGAAGGCCCTAAAATTGACAGGTGAAGCAAAACGTTGGCAGGTTTATTTATGCTATTCAAGTTGTCCTTATGTCTCTCTCATGTATATTTATCCATATCTTCTCTTAGATGGTAAGATCATTAAAATGTAGTAACTGATTTCTTTCCCTTTCTCTGTACCAGCTTCTACAGTCCAAGAGGCCCTCACAAATGCTTGTCAGCTAAAAATACTTTTAAACATAATATTTAAAGGTAATTATGAAGAAAAAAATTTAAAAAAATAAAGGTAATTATGATAAAAACTGATTTAACATAGCATACCACTAAGAGTACAGAATCTGGAGCCTGCCAACCTGAGATCAAAAATCACTTCCCAATACTTTTCTAGCTATGTGACCTTGGGCATGTAAATGGAATATGTCCTCAATTTCCTCATCTCTGAAATGGAGTTATTAATAAAACCCATCTCAAAAGGTTGTTAGAGAGTTAAATGAGTGAAGAGTTGTGAAAATCTTACAAGGAAAGAGGATCACCAAGTTCAGGCCCAGCTTAGGCAACTTAACAACTTAGTGAGACCCAACCTCAAAACAAAAAATTAAAAATGCACAGTGTGAAGGTCTTGAATTCACTCCCTAGTACAAAAAATATATATATAAAATGATGTTAAAGTTGATGACTCAATTATTTTGGGTGCCATATTTTAGAACTGCAGGATCTAGATTTGGAAGACACACTGATACAAATAATAAAAATAATGGACACTGCATATATTGCATTCAGTAACTTAGCATAAAGTGAATATATTGTGGAGAGGAAGCCAAGGACAATCATCTGGGTTTCTGGGACTTCCTCCTTAAGTGTTATAGGCCATAAAATGGTTAATGGAAATTATGTGCCCTGAAACTCCCCCTAGACAGGAAGAAGGTAGAGATATTTCTATGCCAAAATCAGGGAATCTGTAACACATGGGAAAGAGGAAGAAGAGAGTCTCACAAGATGACTCCAACACTCCTTTCTTGGACATTGCTATCTCTGGTTCTTCCTCCCTGCCCTACGAATTCGCCAATTTACTATAATCTCCACAAACAACTGAAGGAATCAACATACTGCTCTGAAGAGAAGCTAGAGAGGGATAATGCTTCTGATTTGAGCCAGAGCTAGGAAAGTAGTATAATGTTCTCTCCCTGTTGAAAAAAGCTGGAAAGGGGATGGGTTAAGAAATGGCCTTTAACAGTCTTCCAAATTCTTAGTATTTGCTGGTAGCATCGAAGGGACAGAAAATTCCCCAAGGACAGAGGCGTAGCTGGGTATCCTAGCATGGTATCTGGCACATGATTGGGAACTTATTGGAATATGATTAGGAATCTCTTTGCATGACTATGAAGTATTAAATCCCTTAGCTAAGGAAGTAGCAAAAAAATCTTAGCCAGCAGTATGTATTAAAGCACGGGCGGAAAAACTGATGTTGAATTATCTGTGCACATAGGTGAGAAATTTTATCTAAAAATATGATAATTTTGAAAAGTCACCCAAAAGTAGAAGTCGTAGGACCTAAAATCCACAAAGGGTAAGAGAGTAGGGAAGAACAAACCAAGATTGCATTACAACCTGCTCTTAGTCACTTTCCCATGACTGGGATAAAATACCAAACACCAGCAACTTAAAGGAAGAGAGGTTTATTTTGATTCGTGGTTTCATTCTATAGTCAGTTGTCTCCTAGGCAGAAACAGGATGGTAGAGGGGCATGGTGTAAAAAATGGTGCTCAACCCATGGCAGCCAGCTAGGAAGGAGAGAGGGGAGGAACCAAGGACAAAATGACAACAATATGCAGTATAAGAACCATTGTTGAATTGCTACCATCTTGTATGGTGAAGCTCTGTATCATTTCCAATGTTTTTTTTTAATTACTTGTTCCTGTCTTTGATTGTTTGATCAGTTTTACATTCTTACATCTGGTGGGCTGAGCAACTTCGCTGAAGATAACAGTATGCAATGTAGCAGCTATTGTTAATTCCTATCATTTTGTTTTGAGGTTGTGTATCATTTTTGTTGTTTTTGTGTTGTTTTGTTTCTTTCTTCATTGTTGTTGTTAGTTTTTTTCTCTTTAAAATAAAAAAATAAAAATTTTTAAGAAAAATGCACATTTTTAAGTCACTTCCCCAGTGACCCACCTCCAACCGGGTCTTGTCTCCTAGCAGCACATTCAACTATGAACTCATCAATGGATTCAGCCACAGTCCAATCACCTTCCACACACACAAGAATTTGGGGGAACAATTTAGATGTAAACTGTAACAAGCCTCAAAGGATGCAGTGCCTAAGCTGTGATAGTGATGATGAGATTTAAATGCAAAGTTCAAATTTAAGGCATTACAGAAACAAAGTTGAATCCTATCTGAAAAGGACATCATGAAAAATTCCATTAAAGAAGTCTCATATCATGTAGACACTGCATAAAGTTCACAAGGCTGGCAAAGTAAATGAGTACCTGGGCATCGCTTGCAAAGCCTAATGCTTCAGTACAAGGATGCACCCGGCTGAAGAAAGGACAGTCTTTGGGAATGGACATAAAAACACATTTAGGGTAGTGGCTGTCCTGTAGTCTGGACCCTCAGATGACCTCATATTGACAAAAGCCAAAATTCTAGAAACAAGTATTAAGTGGTTGACTCCAATAGACGTATCTCTCTTCTCTGTCTCTGTCTCTCTGTCTCTGACTTGTTGTCTCTCTCTGGCTGGCTATCTCTCTCTCTCTCTGTCTCTCTTAGTCTCTCTCTGTCTCTCTCTCTCTATCTCTGTCTCTGTCTCTGTCTCTCTCTCTCCCCCTCCTCCTCATCTCTCTCAGAGTTGGGCATGGAACACAGGGCCTTGTGCATGTTGAGCAAATACACTACAACTGAGCTATACCCCCAGTCTCTTGATCCAGATTTCTCATTTCTTAACTTACATGACTTCTCTACAAAATGTACAGGTGGATATTATAGGAGTTTTACTCAATTACCTAAAAATCCAAAACTCATAACAGAGTTAAGATCTTGGGTAGTAAGAGTGCTCCACAAAAGCACAATCAATAGGATACATATTGTTAAACAGAAAAAGATTTATCTTGAGGGATTGGCTCATATGATTATTGAGGCTAAGAAGCCTTGTGCTACATCATGTGGAAGCTGAAGGCCCAAGAAAGCCAGTAGTGTGGTCCCACTCCCAACCTGAAGGCACAAGAATCAGGACAGCCAGTGGTATATGGCCCACTCTGGGTCAAAAGGCCTGAGAACTAGTAACATTTATGGTAAAGGAAGGAGAACTTTGATGTTCCAGCTCATGAAAAGATGAAGGAACTCACCCTTTTTCCATCTTTTTTATCTATTTGAGTGAGCTCCACTATGGCTCAGATGATGTATTCCCACACTGGGTGAAGATGGATCTTTTCTCAGTCCACTAATTAAAACACCAATTGCTTCCCAAAACAACCACATAGACACATGCAAAACTAGTATTTCTGCCAGCTATATGGGCATCCCTTAGCCAGGGCAAGTTGACATATATAATTAAATTTCAATAACCACTGTCAAACATGGTTGTTAACCCTCATATAATAGTCACACAGGAAAAGAAAATGTTAGCATCAAACTTTTGAAGGGTTACGTGTTCCTTAATGCCCTGAATTCAAACTCTCCACCTCTACAAAAGGGGGAAATGAGTCCCCAGAATGGTAGTAATCTGTGGAACTATCTCAACTAGTGATTATGGGATATTTTAGTTTATGTCAATTAAAAATCTGACAGGGTTAAGGGGGAGGGTGAAGTTCCATGAAGTCAGGGACCATGTATCTTTCATATTTCTTGTTTCACATTTGAGAAGAATTGAACTATCATCTCAAGTAGTAAGTCACTTCACACCAAAACACAGACTATGGAAAATAACCTCTGTTTCAGAATTGTAATCCATATGCATAACAGATGCCCCACAATTTTTACTCAATGTATACATAATTTGGGGAAAATAAGGTAGGAGACAGACAGGGGCTATCCTGGATATGTACAAAACCTCTGGAGGCACTTAAATAGCCAACCTATTGGGATTCTTCTTGTCTTCCTGATAGGGCAAGCGAGTTCAGCAAAGGCACTCACAAGAAAACTGAAAAGACAGGAACAAACAAAGATTTATTAAGCTGGCTAATGGACAGTCTCTAACCAGGAGCCAGAGAAAATGTCTGCCTGATCTGGGTCTCACCTTCAGTTTAAGTACATTTTAGGTTTCCATAGTAACCATTACCTCATTTGGGGGAATTTTACAAGAATGTCACATGATCATCACAAAGTTTACTTCTCCTAGTAGATCAGACAACTGAATTTCAAATGACCATTGCAGTTTAACTTTTCATCCACTTTCCAGTTTGTCCTATTTGTTCTGTTCCCATTTTATGACTCTGCTCTGAGTCAATAACCAACTAAGGCAACTGGGGTGAACTATAGCTTCAGTGAACTTTAAGTGATTTCTCTTAATATGAAGTTAACAGAAAATGGAGTCTTTCTTGCCCTATCATTTCAACACTAAATCTCAGGTAGAACTTATCCTATACTTGTACACAAGCCTCCATCCCATATCGTCACCCACTCATCCTTCCAACTACCAGAGTGAATCAGAGATCACCAGGTACATCCTTTTTTCTGGCACACACGTCATCCAACCTTTAACTTTATACCATGTTAAGCTACCGAATTTCCCTTATTGTATATCTTTAAGCTCTAAGATAGACTAGGATGCTCACAGGTGCTTAACACAATCTGGAATAAACATCTTATTTCCATTTTTCTAAACCAAAATCATTCTTTTCTTCCATACTTGCTATGCTTTGAATGTTTCCCCCAAATTTTACCTGTTGGCAATTTAATCCCCCAATTATTATGTTGGTGATACTTGCTTTTTAAAAAGTAAAAGAACAAAATCTTATTAACAAACAGTCACTTACAAAGTAGCACCAGAATAGTACAATCAAAACTGAATTACCGATGAGGTGACAGAGAATTAACAATGGTTGTTGTATTACATATGACTGACTTATGTCGTTTTATTATAAGGAACAGTTAATGATTAGTTGTTTGATCAGTCTTGCATGTCTATATTTGTTTTCCTGAGTACACACTTCGAAGTTATCAATGTGTTGGTGATATTTGCATGTGGGGCCGTTGGGGGATACTTGGGGTTACATGAGGTCATGTGGGTGTGATTCCTATGATTGAATTAGTGGTTTTATAAAAACAGGAAGTGAAACCTGAGTTTCTGCTTCCTCATCACGTGATGTCCTCCATCCTGTTATGATCCAGGAAGTAAGACCTCACCAGATGTAGCCCCTGAAGTTTGGACTTCTCAATATTCATAATTTTTTTTTTTTTGGCGGTACTGGGGATCGAACTCAGGACCCTGCACTTGCTAGGCAGGCACTTATTCCACTGAGCTATATCCCCAGCCCCCTCAATATTCATAATTGTGAGAAATACTTTTTATAAATTACTGAGTCTGAGAAACACTGTTATAAAAACACAAAATAGACTAAAATAATCCTTATCATGTAAATAGAGCTGAAACCCACTACAGGTTAGAAGTGGGCAGGGAAGACATTCAGGCAATTCTTTAAATATGTGTGTGTTTCCTGTGAGTGTTCTTGCTAAGAGGAGCAGAGTTGGGAGAATAATGGGTAGGAGTGGTTGAAGTTTTACAGTGAGGCTTTTGTCTGACGCCATCTTCTTATGACTGTGTATCTGGAGACCAAGAGCCCCCCACAACCCAGATAATCCAGATACAGTCTCAGAGGCTTACAAGGCACAAAAAAACAATTAATGCCCTTTTAGTATGGTGTAGTGGAGGATTCTGACTTTGGAAATATGGGCTCCAAGCTATCAGCTTTAAACAGGAAAGAGATCTGAAAGTCACTGTAGACTGTTTCCTGAAGATATCAACCAATTTGCTGTTTTAACCAAGACCATTACTGTTCTAGTAAAATCAGGATCATAAAAGGAAAAAGAAGATGCTCTCTTCCCTCTCTCTCACCTCAGCCTGCCCATAATTCCTTCTTCATGGCTTGCCCAAATCTGGAATACCATATGTAGATCTGATTACTACCTCTTAGTGCTGATGTTATCAACTTAGAGAAGCTGGAAAAAAAAGGCTTAAGCCATACAATGTAGTGCTCGACTGTTGTCACAGTGCTATGGGATGCTGTGGCAAGAGGATCACAACTTTGAGCTTGGCCTGGGGACCTCATTAACTTAATGAGACAATCTCAAAATAATAATAATAATAAAAACAGAAGAAAAGGTTGGGCATGTAGGTTAGGACAAAGGCACTGTGTTTATTCCTTGGTGTAAGAAAAAAGGTTTAAAATTATAAACTTAGCACAAATAATGTCTAGTTTTATTAAATTAAACTTAGAGATATCACATGCAAGTTTTTATAACAGCTAGACTATGTAAATCTTTCCTTCTTCATTTCTTTTTGGCTTGAATTCATTGGTAACTGAAAACAGAAAGGAAATTAATGACAAAGGGATACCCCTTACTATAGATGTTGACATTTTGAAATAGGAGGAGTCCACAAAAGATGAATAGTTGGGGGATCTATATTTATGCAGGTCCTGTACTGGGAACATTACCCACATTATCTCATTTAATCTTCACAAGAACTATATGAGTATGTTCTATTACAATCCCCACAAGACTAATGAGAAAGTTAAAGAGAAGTTCAAGAAAGATATGACAATGTTAGTAAACCTTAAGGGCATTATGCTCAAGCACAGAAGGAAACATACTGTGGGATTCCATTTTCATGAGGCATCTACAATCTTCAAACTCAAAGTAGCAAAAGAAGGACGTTGGGAGTCACCAACTAAGAGTAAGTGGATAAAGGAGATACTGATCAACAGATGTAAAATTCCAGTTATATAAACTAAAATTCCAATTATGCAAACTAAATAAATTCTAGGGATTTGCTCTCAAACATTATGCCCACAGATAATATTGTATTATATTCTGTAAACTCTGGGAAGTTGTTAGTTCTCATGTTACATGATCTTATTACAAATAAAAATAATAAAATGAAGAGTGCTGCACCCAATAGCTAGCTCTGAGTTCAGGCTCCCTGAAAGTGATAGGTTCCAAACCATTATATTGAATAGACTGAAGTGAAAAACAACACCTCTAGACAAATGACACCAAGAACACATCACTGAAAAACAAAACCTAACTAAAGAGTTCTTAATACCAACAACAAATTTGACCCCAGTCCTCACACACACAAAAAATATGAACAAGAAAAAACAAGGCAATGAAATGCTGCCAAAGACTCCTACTTTTCCCAAAGCAATCCAAAGGGGCATGGATGGGGCAAACATCAAGTAACTGAGCTGTACAAAATAAAGATGAAGCAAAAATTACTCAGTGAGCTCAAAAAAGACGTAATCTAAAAGATAATGAAACTATTAACAAAGTAACCAATGTAGTTATGAGAAAAAAGATGAAATATTGGAAGAGATGTCCAAAATGGTTCAAAACATGAATGACAAGTTTACCAAAGGAACAGACTCTGAGAAGGTGCCAAACAGAAATCACAGAAAGAGGGAATTCTACTGAATTCATAAGCAGTCAATATGATGAATATGAAGATAGCATTTTGAAGAAACAGACAAAATGAAATTATATGATGATGTGCCCAAACAAACCTTAAAATCATGAAAGCAAAAAAAATCATCCAACAACTATTAGATGATGCTAGGACTAACCTGAGGCTAAGCGAAGTTAGAGGTAAATTAGAGGAAAGCACACATAAAATAAAAAATCTGTTTAAAGAAATCATAGCAGAATACTTCTGGAGCATGGGAAAGAATACAACATACAAGTGAGACTTAGGAATGCCAAGCAACTTTGATGAAGAAGGAAGCTTCCCACAGCACGTGATAGACAAAGCCCCAGAAGTCAAAGACAAAGACATAAACATAAAAGCTGTCAGGAAAAAAGCAAAAGAAAATCAGTGATGAAGGTAAATCCAATAGGATCACAGCAGACTATTTCAAAACAAACTTTAAAGGCCAGGAGAGCTTTGAATAAAGTGTTTCAAGTCCTAAGAGAAAACAACCTACACACCCCAAACTAATATATCCTCCAAAATGGACAAATAAGGACATTTCATAAGAAAACACACCTCAAGAAACTCATGAACATAAAAAACAGAACTCTAAAAAATATTCAACAATATCTAAGAAAAGACAATGAAGTTAACAAAGCCCAAATATCAAATGGAATGAATACATTGAGCAAGGTGAGTAGTTAAAACAGAAAAGGAAAACTGAAGAAGTCAAAACAAAAGGAAAATAGCAATGAAAGTAATAAGTCACTAACTTTCAGTAATAACTCACAATGTAAAAGGCCTCAACATAGACGACATAAATTGCAGCACTTGGGAGGCTGAAGCAGGATTGCCATGCCAGCCTGGGCTACACAGTGAGTTCAAGGCCAGCCTGAATTACACAGGCCCTGTCTCAAAAATAAAAGACACAAATTGGCAAACTGTACAGGAAACAACACCTAAAGGTCTGATGCATTCAAGAGACTCATCTAATACAAAAAGAAATGCAAAAGATGGAAAACAATATTCGATGCATCAGGACCCTGCAAACAAACAGGGGCAGCATATGTTTTCTCTGAGAAAGTAAACATCAAGCCAAAATTAAGAAGAAAACACAGAAAATGCCACTATATATTAGTTAAGGTGAGAATTCAAAGAAGAGATAACAGTTGAAAATATATACACACTGAATATTGGGCACTTATCTTCATAAAACACTACTAACATAAAAGCACCAACATAATATAGACAATATAGTGGGTGATCTCAGTACCCCACTTCCACAAATAAACTAAACAAAAAAATTAAGAAAGAAATATCAGACCTGAACAACACCTTCAAACAAATGAACTTCTGAGATTATCTACACAGTATTCCAGCCTACTAAAAGAGAATATAAATTCTTCCCAGAAGCACACTGAATTTCCTCCAAAATACATTAGTTCATAAACCCTGATTAAATAAGTACAAAATAATTTACATCAGCCCATATATGCTGTATCATATCATAGTGCAGTGAAACTACAATTCAATAGCAAACAAAAACGCAGAAAATTTACAAACACCTGGACATTAAAAAACACACTCTTGAACACTAAATGTATCACAGAAGAAATTGCACAATTCCTAGAATCAAATCATGCCATTATGACATACCATAACCTATGGGACACAATGAAAGCAATCCTAAAAGGAAAGTTTATTGCTATGAATGTTCACTTAGAAAAACATAGCAAACTCAAATAAGTAATCAGTCTATACATTCAGATACTATAAAAGGAAGCAAACACACACCTACTACAAGGAGGACAATCAATCATAAGGATATGAGTAGAAATTAACCAAATTGAGACAAAATAAAAAAATAAAGAATCAATGAATCAAAGAGCTGGTTCTTTGACAGAATAAACAAAAGAGAAATTCTTATGCAAACTTACCAAAGGAAAGACCTAAATCCATGAAACTAGAAATGAACAAGGTGAAATAACAAAAAACATGGGCAAAATGGAGAAGAGCATTAGTAGCTAATATAAAAAATTATAGTCGAAGTGCAGAATCTTGAAAAAATGGACAAACCTCTAGGTGCATATGAATTATCAAAGTTGAACTAAGAAGACATAAAAATAGAAAACACTTCAAAAAGAGACAATGAGCTGGGTATGGTGGCACGTGTGTAATCCCAGCACTCTGGAGGCTGACGATCACTGCAAGTTTGAGACCAGCCTCAGCCACATAGCAATTTCAAGGCCACTCTGGACAATATAGTGAGACTACCTGAAAACCACTCCATAAAAACAAAAGCAAAAAAGGACTGCATTGAAATAGAGCCATTAATAATAACAATAAAAAAGAACACTTACCAACTAAGAAAAACCTCTGACCCAGTTAATTCACCACTAAATTCTACACGAATTTCAAGGAAGATCTAATGCCAGTGCTCCTCAAACTGTTTAATGAAATTGGTAAGGAAAGAATACTTCCAAACTCATTCATGAAAGCTAATATTAATTAAGCTGATTCCATAACCACACAAAGACACAGCTAAAATCTACAGGCCAATCTTTTAAATAAACATAGATATAAAATTCTCAACACGATACTGGAAAATAGAATGAAACATATCATCAAAGACATCATACATCATGACCAAGTAGTTTCATTCAAAGGACACAAAGATGGTTCATCAAATATAAATCAATAATGAAATGCACAACATAAAGAGAAGAAGAAAAGTTACATTATCATAGCAATACAGGCAGAAAAGCTTTTGATAAAATAAAATATCCATTTGTAATAAAAACTCTGAAGAAAATAGATATAGAAGGACCTTATCTCAGTCTGATAAAAGCATTTATGGCAACCTACCACTAAGATCATATGTAATGGGGAAATGATAAAAGCTTTTAGTCTAAAATGAGTAACACAGCAAGGATGTCCACTACCACCACTCTTGTTCAATGGAGTTCTTGAAATATTAGCCAGAGTAATCAGACAAGACAGAAAAATAAAAGGAACATGAACAGAAAAAGGAGAACTCAAACTATCATTGTTAATACTTGATCCTCTACATAGAAGACCCAAAAAAGTCCACTAAAATCTCTGCAAATTAACTATGAAATTCAGCAATGAAGCATGATACAAAATCAACACACAAAACCCAACATTCCTGTACACCAATAATGAACTTACCAAGAAAGAAATTATGAAAACTGTAGCACTCACAATAGCATAAAGAAAAATTAAATAAAAAGGAATTAACCTAACCAGGGATGTGAAAGATCTCTGCATTGAAAACTACAATATTCTGGTAAAAAAAATATCAAAAAGGGTATCAGAAAATGGGAAGATATCCCTGTTCCTGGATCATTAAAATCAATGTTGTCAAAATGGCCAAACTTCCAAAGCTGATATACAGACTCAAAGCAATCTCAATCAAAACACCAATATTATTCCTCACATAATTAGAGAAAACATTCCTAAAATTCATATGGAATCAGAACAGACACAGAATAGTAGAAACAATCCTGGGCAAAAAGAGTTAAGTAATAGGCATCACAATTCCAGACTTGAAGTTATGTTACAAAGCTACCGTGATAAAAACAGCATGATACTGGCACAAAAACAGACATGCGGATCAAGGACTCAGAACAGTAGATGTAGAAACAATCCCAGACACTTTCAGCTACCAGACCTTTGACAAAGGTACCAAACACATACTCTGGAATAAAGAGAGCCTTTTAGTAAATGGTGCTTAGATAACTGGCTATACATATGCAAAAAATTGAAGCTCCTCTTTTATCTTTAAGTATGTACTAAGCTAAAAACAAGGTTCCAAGATCTAAATATTAATAAAGAAACACTTAACTTACTAGAAAATTAAATAAATAAACTCTTGAAGCTATAAAAATAGGCAAAAAAAATTTTTAAAGAACCCCAATTACACAAGAAACAACATCTAGAATGAACAAAAAGGATCCTATCAAATTAATGATTTGATGCACAACAAATAAAACAACTAACAGTGAAAAGACAATCTGCAAAATGGGAAAAATTTTGCCATCCACATCTTGGACAGAAGATTAAAAGCCAGAATATATAAAGAAGTCAAAAAAACATAGAGGTCCCCAAAATAAAAGAAGAAAAATAGGCAACTGAAATGAATACAAGCTTCTCAGAAGTACAAATGCTCAATGAATACATGAAAAGTATTCAACATTGCTCACCACTAGAGAAGTGTAAATTCAAAGAACACTTAGATTCCATCCTGAAAGAATGGCTATCATCAAGGAATCAAATATATAAAATTCTACACATATAAAATTCTAAAACAAATACAAATTAATAAAATGATAGAAAATCAACTTTCTTCAATCTTTTGCATATGTATAGCCAATTATCTAACAGGTAGCTTCTTGTGATTGTGGGTCAAGATTACCAAGGGCCACATGGAAACTTTTGGGTTTGATGGATATATTTATTATGTTAATCACAGCAATGGTTTCACAGGCACTGTCAAAATTCATCAAACTATATATGCTTCTTGTACACATATATTTTTGTCATATATCAAATACACCTGAATAAAGATGTTGAATGTTAAACTAAATCAACAGTGAATATATTTGTAAAACGGTACTCATTTCCCAAGCAAACCACAATTGGTACCTGGAGTCATATCAGCAAGACGGCAGAGTAGAAAGCTCTGAACTCTCCTATCTCAATGCACACATCAATTCAAGAGCAAAACATGGACAAACTGTCTTTGCAGGAATTGCAAAAATTCATTCAGAGACTCTTGTACTATTAGGTTTGTGTCTGGATGTCCCCCCAAAACCTCATGCAGTCATGGGGGCTACTTTTCAGAGGCGGCTGAATTTGGAGTTTGTGACTGATTCATTGTCTAGTGCTGGGATTATGGATGTGAGTGCTACACTCTCCCTAGGGTGGACAGCCTACATACAGTATTAGGGACAGAAAATCTTCTCTTGCTCTTTTCCCTTTCAACTTTTGTTGCTTTTGCTGTCTTCCGCCACCATGAGCCATTGTTCCTCTGCCACACCACCCTACCCTGGAGCCAGACGATTCTGTACTGAAATCTCCAAAAACTGTGAACTAAGTAAACTTTTGCTCCTTTAACCTTGGGTGCCAAGAATTTTGTCTCAGCAATGAAAGTAAAGTAACCAAGACATGTACAGTAGCTGAATATAAGACCCACATCAGAGAATTTTGAAACAATTCACCAAAATTCCTACCCACTGCTGGTAGGAAAGTCCCCAGATTGCACTTCTCTGCAGGAACTGAAAAAACTAAATCACATACTCAACACCCTAGCTTTTCCAAGGGCTGTCCAGAAGACTGGCAACTGTCTTGTTTGTCTTGGAGTACTGATAAAATCAACCATACTTTTGTCAGCTTAGATCAGTGAGGTCAGACAAGGGTTTACATTGACAATTACAATAATTTCTCGTCTCAGCCTAGTACTGAGTCAACAAATGAAAAACCCTAAATCTCAGCTTCTCTCCATGGAGTGAGGGAGACTGGACCCAGGTCCAGTGCTCAAACACCTTCAGGGCATACACAAAGCACTGGCTTATGACTTGACTCCCTTGAAAAGCTGAAAGGGCTAGCATGCTCTAACACTAAAGACAAAACATAAGGTGAAAGATGATATACTTCTTAGCTAATGGTGCTAAGAAAATGGTACTGGAAAAAATGGCTATACACATGCAGAGGATTGAACTTAGGGCCATTATCTCTCACCATGTACTAAACTAAAATCAAAATGGATCAAAGTTCTAAATATTAAAATAGAAAGACACAACCTACTGAAATACAACATAGGGAAAACTCTTGAAGTAAATGAAGTAGGCAAGGACCTTCTGAATAGAACGTCAGTTATACAAGAAATAGCATCAAGATTCAATGAATAGGATGATATCAAATTAAAAAGCTTCTGCGTACCTGTTATGGTTGATACACTGTGTCAACTTGGGGAGTCTAGAGGTTTAACTAAGTAACTCAACAGTTGTAAATCTTGGGGTAAACAGGATATGCCCTTACCCTTGTGGGATGTTGTTTATGTTAATTTGGGAAGCTTTAAAGGTTAACTGTGTGATTCAGGAAGAAGCCAGGGTGCTTTGTAAACATCCTGAGCCTGTGGAAGAGGAGGACATAAAGGTTATGTGAGGGGTACACGCCCCCTGGGCGGGGGTAGACTGTTTACAATGTAGGGGGAAAAAGGAGGCTGCTGTTGCAGCCATTCCTCCCTTTTGCTGGTTGTTTTTGCTGTGCTCTGCTGCCCTGAACAGTTTGCCCTCTGCCATGTGCCATTCTGCCTCAGAATCAGCCAAGTATGGACTGAAACCTCCACAAACTGTAAGCTAAATAAACCTTTCCTTTCTTCATTTTGGGTGTTGGGTATTTTGTCTCAGCAACGAGAAAAAAGTAACCAAGACAATAGCAAAGGAAACAATCAAAAGAGTAAAGAGACAACCGACAGAACAGGAAAAAAACATTGGCAGGTACACCTGAGACAGAGCACTAACACCAAGAACATACAAAGAACTCAAAAAGCTTAGACCTCTAAACATGACAGACCTAGTCAAAAACTGGGAAACTGAAATGAATAGGCACTACTCAACATAAGTACAAATGACCAACAAATATGTGAAAAAATGTTCAACATCTCTAGCTATAGAGAAATGTAAATTAAAACAATACTGATATTTCATCTTACTCCAAAAAGAACAGCATTCATCAAGAAATTAAATAATGAAAATTGCTTCAAGCCAGGGATGGTGGTGCACATCTGTAATCCCACCACTTGGGAGGCTGAGGCAGGAGGTTTGCCATGAATTTGAAGCCCACCTGGTCTACATAGTGAGTTCAAGGCCAGCCTCAACTACCTAGTGAGACATTGTCTCAAGAAAAAATTGGAAAAGCTGTAGTGAAAATGGAATATTTATATTGTTGGTAGAAATGCAAAGTACTGGAACCAGTATGGAAATTCCCCCAAAATATAAATAGAAATTCCATTAGACCTAACTATTCCCTTACTAGGTATCTTCCCACAAGACTTAAAGACATCATATTACAGTGAAACATGCACACTAATGTTTATAACCCACACAATTCATGACAGCTTAATCTTGGAAGCAGCCTATATATTCATCAACAGAAAAATGAATAAAAAAAATGTGGTATTTATACAATAGAATACTACTCTGCTATAAATAAGGATAAATTTGAGGCATTTGTAGGGAAATGTATTTCACTTGAAAAAATGTTAAGTGAACCACATCGGACATGCATACAATATGGTTCCTCTCATGAGAAATATTAAGTATAAATAAAAAATAAAATGAAAATGGAGATAGATCTACTGCAAATGGAAAAGGGATCAAGGGATGGAAGGAAGCAGTACAGGAAAAGTTTTCACTTTTTCTTCTATGTTTTTCCTTTATTTAGCTCTGTTTTTTTATTTTTTCTTCTTTTTTATCTTTATTACTATAGCCATTAAGCTTTATTCATGTTTAGATATTTAGTTAACACTAAGCTGT
>PVLD010028931.1:0-18715 GCA_004027595.1 Dinomys branickii | reverse complement strand
ACTGTAATAAAATCAACCTGGTACTGGCTAAAAAACAGACCTGAGGATCAATGGAACAGACTGGAAGATGCAACCATAACGAAAAACCCACTCAGCTACCTAATATTTGACAAAGGGGTCAACCAAACCCACTGGAAAAAAGAAGGCCTGTTCAATAAATGGTGCTGGAAAAACTGGCTTGCCTCTTGCCAAAAACTGAAAGTAGACCCCAGTCTATCACCATGCACCAAACTCAGGTCAAAATGGATCACAGACCTCAACATTAAAACAGAAACTCTAAATCTATTGGAAGAGAAAGTAGGTAAAAATCTTGAAGACATAGGAGTAGGCAGAGAGTTCATGAACAAAAATGAAACTGCAAGGGAAACACTTCAAAGAACCAATAATTAGGACCTCATCCTACTGATAAGTTTTTGTACATCTAAAGAAATTACCGGTAAAGTAAAAAGAAAACCCACAAATTGGGAAAAAATCCTAGCTGGCTGTCCCTCAGAAAAAGAACTGCTATGTAGAACATACAAAGAATTAAAAAACATGTACCTGTCCAAATTCAAAGACCCAATCCAGAAATGGGCATCTGAGATGAATAGACGCTTCTCAGATAAAGAAATGCAAATGGCAAATAAATATATGAGAAAATGTTCCACATCCTTAGTTATTCGAGAAATGCAAATAAAAACAACATCAAGATTTCATCTCACTCCAGTAAGACTGCCCAGTATGAAAAAGTCATCCAATAACAAATGCTGGCGAGGCTGTGGAGAAATAGGGACTCTATTGCACTGCTGGTGGGAATGCAGACTAGTGCAACCACTGTGGAGAGCCGTTTGGAGATTTCTCAGCAAACTAGGTCTAGAGGTTCCCTTCAAACCAGCTATTCCCCTTCTGGGTATTTTCCCAGAAGATCTAAAAACATCATATCACTCTGATATATGTGCACCCATGTTTATGGCAGCGCAATTTGTAATAGCTAAAATGTGGAAGCAACCCAAGTGTCCATCCACAGAAGACTGGATTAAAAAATTGTGGCATTTTTATATAATGGAATGTTATTCAGCTATAAAGAAAGGCAGTTTTGGGCACTTTGTAGGCAAATGGTCAAAACTGGAGTCCATACTCATAAGTGAAATAAATCAGCGGTACATGTGCAGGCAACGTATTTTATCACTGGTGTAAGAACCTGAGGGTGGGAATATAAACTAAGAGACTTGAAGGAAATCTGTTCAAAAACAAAGAACGGATGGAACGAGGGAAAGGAGAAAAGAAAGAGGCAAAAATGTATGTATGTATATATGTATATACATATGTGCAGGAGGGCTAACATGGTTCTATTATTGTATTATACCACTTGATGCTAAGGAATAGTTGATGACGGGTTGTTCGATCAATCTTGTATGTCTGTATGTGTTATCCTGAGCACACACTTCGAAGATATCAATATGCAAAGCAGCAACTATTGTTGGTTTTTATTTTTTTTCTTTGTCTTCTGTTTTCTGTTTTTTGTGTTTTTCTGTTGTTGAGATGATTAATTGTTTGACCAGTTTCGCATGTCTGTATCTGTCTTCATCTATATACACTTCAAAGTTACCAATAGGTAAAGCAACAACCATTGTTGAGTTCATGTCACCTTGTCTGTAAATCAGTTTTGATTGTACTATTTCTTATGCTAATTTGTTTCTGTTTGTTAATATGTTTTTGTGCTTTTATTTTTTTAAATTTAAAAAAATAATTAATTAATTAATTAAATAGAAACACTGAAGCTACTGGAAGAGAAAGTAGGTAGAAATCTTATGAAGACGTAGGTGTAGGCAGAGACTTCATGAACAAAACCCAAACTGCATGGAAAATGAATCAACAACTGGGATCTCATCTTATTAAAAAGCATTTGCACATCAAAAGAAATCACCAACAAAGTGAAAAAAGCAACCCAAAAAGTGGGAAAATTTTTAGCCAGCTGTCCCTCATACAAAGGTCTTCTATCTAAACATATAAAGAATTGGAAAAAATCAGGCCTGCCAAATTTAAAAACCCAGTCCAAAATGGGCATCTGAAATGAACACACACTTGTCAGAAGAAATACATATAGCAAATAAATATATGAAAAAATGTTCAATATCATTGATCATTTGAGTGATGCAAATTAAAAACAACATGGAGATTCCATCTCATGCCAGAAAGAATAGCTGTCATCAAGAAATCAACCAATAACAAATACTGGCAAGTGGGAGAAATAGAAACTGTTCTCCAGTGCTGGTGGGAATACAGACTGGTGACACCACTGTGGAAACCAGTGTGGAGATTCCTCACAAAACAAGGATTAGAGGTCTCATTTGACCCAGCTATTCCCCTTTTGGGTATTTTCCCAGAAGAATTAAAAACATCATACCACAGCAATATATATGCACCCATGTCTATGGCAGCACAAATTGTAATAGATCAATCTTGGAAAGAACTAAATGCTCATCAACCAACAAGTTGGTAAAAAATAACTTGGTCTTTTTATACAATGGAGTACTACTCAGTTGTACAGAAAGATAAATTTGAAGCATCTATAGGTAAATGGATTCAACTTGAAACCTTGCTCATAAGTGAAATAAACGATATTCACATGTTTAAACATCATATTGTCTCCCTGTTACGAGAAGCTTAAAAAAGCAAATAAGATCCAAATGTACATAGATATTAGAAAATTGGAAGAAACTTCAAAAAGAAAAAGTGGTACGAAGAAAGGAGAAAAGAAGAAAGGAAAAGAAATATATATATACACATATGTATGTACAAGATAGTTAATATAGTTATACTACTAATTTCTATCAGTTCATTGAACACAAAGGTTTGTGCTTATATTGTTTGATCAATTTTTCATTCTCATGTCTTGTAATCTGAGCAACTACTTTGAAGATAGTAATATGTAATGCATTAATCATTGCTACTATCCTACTACCTTATTTTAAATTTTTGTAATACTGACTTTTCTTCTTAAAATAAAAAAATAAGTAAAAGCAAGATGGTTTTATTGGGAACTATTCCCTTAATTTGTGGAATCCATATTTACTGTAGGTGGTAAATATCAGAACAATAATGCAGTGTATACACACAAAAATTATCTTAGGCATGAAAAATAATCATATGTAAAAGATACCTTAGGAGTCATGAAGCCTTAAATAAATATTACTTACATAACAAAGTAAGGCTATGTTATTGATGGAAGTCCAACTAGGACATATTTTAAAGTTACATCTCCAGGAATTCTGATCAATCTCCTTTGTTCCACTGATGTTCTCTTTCTGAACCCCTTTTTCGGCTAAATTTCTGACTTCAGCAAAATTTAATGGGAACATAATATGCCCAAGAGTCTTTGCTAAATACAGAACTAGTGGAGGAAGTGAGAAGAATATCAAGGATAAAAAAAAGAAACCATACCTACCTTCAAAAATTAAATACATGAACATGGTTGAGATAGAAAATGCCTCCCCCCCAGTGTTCAACAGTGAAGCTTAGGACTGTGATTGGCTTGTGGTGATGCTAAACTCATCAGTGCCTTCATCCATTGATGAGTTTGTAGCTAATTGTGCTGGTAGGGGCCTAGTTGGAGATGGGCCACTGGAAGTGTGACCAGGCAAGGTGTATTCTTCTCCCAGTCTCCTCCCTTCTTTCTCCTTCTGCTTCCTGGTTGTCATGAGTTAAGCAGTTTTCCTCCACTCACTCCCTTTCTGCATGACACGTCTGCCTTGGAGCCAGCCACCCATCAACTGAGTCAACTGAAAGTTGTGAGTATAAGGTATTTTGTCTCTGTGAGAAATATTAAACTAGCAGAGAAGGTAAAAATATAAACCAGAAAGTATTTGCAACAAAGAGGCATAGTTAAAACAAAGAGGTAAAATTATTTCTGAGGGAATTAAAGAAAATGCAAAGAGTAAATAGCATTTGAATCAGTCCTTTGAAATTCATAGAATTGAGAAAAGGAGTAAAAGAGAAAGGACAGTGAAACAAGGGCCCAGGGGCAGAAAGCCACAGGCATGCATAGGGGATGCACTTGTGAAAGCAGGTGACATCACAGCAGGACCAGGAGACAAACTGGAGCCAGAAATGTCAACTTGTAAACGGCCTGGACCATCTGATATGGCAAATTAATGTGTACATTTTTCTCCTTCTATTAAAGGTAATTTGGTTGAAAACACTGAGACACACTTACTATCCCCTGGATTTTAGAAATGAGCCAAAAAGAGTCTGGAGGTTATGTGATATTCCCAATTCACACAATCAAGTAACGGTCCACCCAGAGAGAGGACTGGGCTACAAACTTCTAGCTTAATGTCCTTCCAAAACACATTCTCACTCCTTTACAGCAACATTTCATAATGGCAATTTAATGGCCTGCCTTTCAGAATAAAGATGTTCCTAGTTTTCCCCTGTATATATTTACTCCGGTGGCAATAATACTGGAACTGCAGCACAAGAGTATGAAGGACCTGGGAAGGCTGGAGGGTGTTGCCTGTCAAAGACATATCAAGTTCTTGGTGCAAAACCAACTAATCAGACCCAAGCCCACACCACTGGTCTCATTAACAGCAACAAGCTGCAGAGCTAAATGATACCTGCCAGGGGATGCAAGGCCTGCATAATTTCAACTAAATATAGCAACAGGACTATTTAATAGAAAGCATGAGTCATGGTGTTTTCTGGAAACAGCTGGATTATGTGACAGGTGAAATTCAATACCACATTCCTCCATGGTCAAAGGGTAAAGGAACTTCAGCAGTTTGCTAATAAGAAATTCAAGAGAAGCATTCTCTAATGCAGAGCCTTGACTGGCTTTTCTCATATACTTTCCAGTCTCTGTGAAACTCTCCTCCACTCATTAATCCTATAGCACAGGAAATTCCTTGATATCTTTGATTTGGTTCTGTCTATGAAGGACAGTCAGAGACTCAAAAGGCCCCAGGGTTTCCCCTTGTACCAGCTCTTGCTGTATCCTCATAAAGACACCCCAGCCAAAAGAGAAACCTGCTCTTGTTTCAGCGAGGTGCTGATGTGATGGGGGTCTAGATTTTATTAACTATTAAAATTATACAGCTTGTTTTTAATTTCAGAAATAAAAACAAAATTTTTTGTTTATCCATATGTTAACCAACTTTGCATCCTTACAATATTCAAGTAACCAACTTAAAAGAAGGAAAGTTTTCCTTTTGTTCATGGAATCAGAATTTGGGAGCCATGGTCACTTGAGTCTGTTGTTTGGGACTTGTGCAGCACAGTAGACTGTGCTTGGAATTCACTTAAGAGGAACCCTGTTCACCTCATGGCATCCAGGAAGCTAAACAAAAGAGAATAAAGGGCTGGTGGCCCAATGTCCTCAGCACGTGTATGATCCCAGTGTCCTAACTTCCACACACCAACTCTACCCCTCAATTTTTCCATCAGCCTTCAATAGTGCCATGAAAAAAAAAGAAAAAATAGTGCCATGAGCTGGGGCTAAACCTTTAACACATGGACCTTTGAGAAACATTCCAGATCCAAACTATAAAATCTATGAACTATAGGAAAATAAAAGAAAGGATCATACTCTAAAAGGCACAAAGAATCACAGAGTTGCCCACTTCAGTTGACAAAGAGCAATGTGGCCATCTCAGGAAGGTGCGTTTGACTGGAAAGCATAGGTGAGATGTCTGGGAGCCTGGGATTCCTGGATTTGCCCCTGCCCCCATAATGGGAGGGTCCCTGGAACCCAAGAAGGCTCAGTGAGCTATCTGGGAGCCTGGGACCTCTGGTTCCAACCCCCACCACCATCGAAAGAAGGTGCTTTAGACTTGGGTATCCTTGGTGAGCTCCCCAGGAGCCCGGACCCCTCACTCTGCTCCCTGCCACTATTGTAGGTAAGACCCTGGGTTCTGGCAAGCCTTCGTTTCCTTTCTAGAAGCCCCAAACCCAGCACTCTACCTCCTGCTGACATTTCAGAAATGACCCTGAATGCCTAGAAACCTAGGGAGATTTGAAAATGACAAAAAGAAGGAGCAAAATACAATCTCAGCCCTCCACCCCACCCAGAAGAAGTCCATGAAACATCAACATGGAAGAACACAGAAGTCACACACTAAAATTCCTGAAATGATAGCAACTAAAGAACTAACTACATCAGTTTATAGAAGAAATCAGATCAGAAATAATCGCTCAAGTAAAAATAGAAATGACAACAATGAAAGAATTGCTCAGCATAGCAAAAGAAGACACAGATAAAAAAATAGAGGGGCAGAGAAAAATGATGGAAGCCTTGAATTAACAGTAGAAGGAAGAATTAGAATGCATAAACAGATTCAAAGAGGTATTCAGTAAATTAAAAATTCCACTGAAAGCTGGAAAAACCCTTGAATGAAACAGAAGATAGACTTTCAGACCTTGAAGACAGCATTGCAGCTACTGATGGTGAAAGAAAGAATCTCTTAAAAATAACAAGGGAAGAGCAAATAACAATTCAACAGCTGCAAGATAAGATAAAGAAAAACAATATAAGGCTGATGGGTTCAACAAAAGAGCAGGAGGCAATATGAATGACATAAAAAGACTTTGCATAAGTAATAGCGAAATATTTCCCAAGCATGGGAGAAAAAGCTGACATACACATAGTAAGGCATATAGAACTCTAATTAGCCAAAACCAAAATAAATCTAAGCCCAGACACACAATAATCAATATTACAGACATTTAGCAAAACAACAGAATATTAAAAGCTGCTAGAGAAAAGAAACAGATAACCTATGAAGGAAAACCCATCAGAATCATGGAAGATTTCTCAACACAGACTATCAAGTCAAGAAGAGCTTGGACTGAAGTACTTCAGGTTCTGTAAGGAAACAACTTCCAATCCAGATTGCTGTACCCTGAAAAGCTATCCTTCAAAATTGATGGAGAAATAAGATACTTCCATTACAAAGATCAACAGAAGAAATTCATGATCACCAAACCTACAAAGAGTACTGAAAGATATTCTACAAAGAGACAAAAATGACCACAATTTCAAGAGCAACATTAGAAAAGAACTACCAAGCAAGGTTAGCAATTAAACAGAAGGGGAAAGGACAGAACCAACAATGGGAAAATAACATGACAAAGATAAGTCAATACATATCACTAATAACCATTAATGTAGATGGCTTAAATTCACCAATCAAAAGAAACAGACTGGCAGAGCAGATCAAGAAACAAAATCCAATGATATGCTGCATACAAGAAATGCATTGTACTTAAAAGAAAATTCATAGACTGAAAGTCAAAGGATGGAAAACAATACTCCATGTGACAGGAAACCAGAAAAAAAGCAGGAGTAGCTATTCTGTTTGTAGACCATGTTAACTTCAAATCAACAATGGTCAAAAGAGATAAAGAAGGTCACTACATTCTTGTTAGGGGAAAACTGGAAGAGGAAGAGATAACAATCACAAATATATATGCACCAAATGTAGGAGCATACAATGGTTCAAGGCAAATTTTAACAGACATGAAAAATCACATAAGAAATAACAGAATTGGAATAGGGGATGTTAACAACCCATTGTCACAAAGATATCAACTAGACAAAAAATGAGCAAAGAAATAACAGAAATAAACCAAACATGTGAACAGAGACTTAGATCTTTACAGAGTATTCCATGCAAAAACATTAGAATACATGTGTTCAGGTGCACACAGGACATTCTTTAAAATAGATCAGATACTCACACACAGAATATGCCTAAGTAAATGCAAACGAATGGAAATTATCCCATGCATATTATCAGACCATAGTGCAATGAAACTGTAATTAATAATAAATTAATAATAAAAGAAATCACAAAAAATTCATAAATACATGGAAATTAAATAACATCCTCCTGAACAACCAATGAGGCATGGAAGAAATTAAAGGAAAAATTAAACAAAGTTACAATCAAATGAAAATGCAGCTACAAACTACCAGAACCTGTGCGGCACAATGAAAGCAGTTCTCAGAAGGGAATTTATAGCAGTGGATTCCCACATCAGGAAAACAGAATGAACACAAATAAACAACCTTATGTTGCACCTCAATTTTCTAGAAAAAGAAGAGCAAGTCAAGCACAAAGCCTGAAGAAGGGAGGAAATCATAAAGAACAGAGCAGAAATTTATGCAGTTGAAATTAATAAAACAACACAAAGAATTACTGAACAGAAGAGTTGGTTCTTTGAAAAAATAAAGAAGATGGATAAGCCCCTAGACAACCTTATCAAAGAAAGGAGAGCAAATATTCAAATCCATGCAATAAGGAATGAAAAGAGTAAAATCACTACAAATCTTGTAGGAATTTGAAAGAGCATCAATATCTCCTTCAAAAATCTTTACTCTCATAGGACGGAAAACACAGAATAGATAGATTCCTAGATACACATGAATTATCAAAGCTGAATGAAAAAGGTATAAAACTCCAGAATAACTCAATATCAGCTAATGAAATTAAAAATGTAATTAAAACTTATAAACAAAAAAAAAATCCCAGGTCCTGTGGATTCACAGCTAAATTCTATAAGAAATTTAGAGAAGATTTAACACCAATTTTTCTCAAACTCTTAAATGAAATAGAAAGGGAAGCCATTCTCCCCAACACATTCCTTGAGACAAGTATTATCCTGATACCAAAACCAGAAAAAGACCCAACCAAAAAAGAAAACTACAGGCCAATCTCCCTAAAGAACATAGATGCACAAATTCTCAATAGAATACTAGCTAACAGAATGCAGCAAATCATCAAGATAATACACCATAACCAAGTGGGATTCATCCCAGGAATGCATGGATGATTCAATATACACAAATCAATAAAGGTAGTACATCATATCAACAGAGCCAAAGACAAGAATCACATGGTCATCTCAATAGGTGTAGAAAAATCTTTTAACAGAGTACAACACTTATCCATGATAAAAACCCTACAGAAAATTGCAATCGATGAACTTTACATCAACCTAATAAAAGCCAACTATGACAAACCAACAGCAAACATCATATTAAATGGACAAAAACTAAAAGCTTTCACTCTAAAATCAGGAACAAGACAAGGATGTCCACTGTCACCACTCCTATTCCACGTAGTTCTGGAGACACTAGAGCAATTAGACAAGTGAGAAAAATAAGAGAAATAAAGATAGGAAAGGAAGAAGTAAAATTATCATTGTTCACAGATAATGTAATACTCTACATAGAAGACCCAAAAACCCCACCAAAAGACTCCTAGAATTAATAAGCAAATTTAGTAGTGTAGCTGGATACAAAGTCAACACTCAAAAGTCAATAGCTTTCCTATACACAAACAACAAACATGCTGAGAGAGAATATGGGAAACCTTTCACAATAGCATCCAAAAAGCTGAAATACTTAGGAAACAATCCAACAAAAGAAGTAAAAGATCTATACAGTGAAAATTACAGTACTCTGAAAAAAGAGATGGAAGAGGATTTCAAAAAATGGAAAGATATTCCTTGCTCATGGATAGGAAGCATAAACACTGCAAAAATGGTCATACTCCCAAAATTGGTATACATATTCAATGCAATTCCAATTAATACCATTGGTATACCTCACAGACCTAGAGAAAACATTCCTAAGAGGCATCTGGAACCTGAAGAGGCCCAGAATAACAAAAACTATCCTAGGCAACAAAGACAAGGCAGGAGGTATCACAACCCCTCGCTTTAAATTATACTACAAAGCTACTGTAGTAAAATCAGCATGGTATTGGCAAAAAACAGACCCAGACCTGAATATCAATGGAACAGACTAGAAGATGCAGACACAACCACAAACACACTCAACCACCTTATCCTTGAAAAAGGGGCCAAACATATTTACTGTAAGAAAGATAGCCTCTGTAATAAATGGTGCTGGAAAAACTCGCTTGCCACATGCTGAAGACTAAAACTAGACTGAGGCCCATCACCATGCACCAAACTAAAGTCAAAATGGATCAAATATCTAAATATTAAGACAGAAACAGTAAATCTACTGGAAGAGAAAGTAGGTGGAAGTCTTAAAGACATGAGTGTAAGCAAAGACTTCATGAACAAAAACCAAACTGCAAGAGAAATACTTCAAAGAATCAACAGGGATCTCATCTTATTGAAAAGTTTTTGCATATCAAAAGAAATCACCAACAGGGTGGAAAGAAAAGCCTCGAATTGGGAAAAAATTGTAGCCAACTGTCCCTCAGACAAAGGACTCCTCGCTAGAAAATAAAAACAATTTTTAAAAAATCAGGCCCCCAAAATTTAAAGACACAATATAAGAATGAGCATCTGAGGTGAATACACATTTCTCTGATTAATACAAATGGCAAATAAATACATGACAAAATGTTCAACATCATTAGTCATTCAAGAAATGCAAATTAAAATAGCACTGAGATTCCTTCTCATCCCAGAAAAAATGGCTATCATGAAAAAATCAACGAATGAAAAATGCTGGATGGGCTTTGGGGAAAAATGTACTCTTTTCCACTGTTGGCAGTGTAGACTGGTGCAACCACTGTGGAAATCAGTCTGGTGATTTCTCAGTAAACTAGGATTGGAAGTCTCATTCCACCCAGCTATTCCTCTCCTGGGTATTTTTCTAGAATAAGTGAAAACATCATAACACAGTGATATATGTGCACCCATGTTTATAGCAGCACAATTTGTAATAGCTGAATCTTGGAAACAACCCAAATATCCATTAACTGAGGAACAAATAGAAAAGATGTGGTATTTTTATACAATGGAGTGTTACTCAGCTATAAAGAAAGATAAACTTGAGGCTTTTATGTGTAAATGGATGCAACTACAGACCATTCTCATAAGTGAAATAAATCAGACTCACATGTGCAAACATCATATTCCCTCCCTACAATAAGAACCTGAAAGAGTAAATAAAATCTCATGGAACTTTAAGTACATAGTCCATCATTGACCAAAATTTCATTATTTGGAACACAATTGCATATTGTTGAATTATATACTGGGAGCTGTTGCAAATTGAGAATGTTTCCTTATTTTCTTACAAGATGGGCAAGTACCCATTAATTCTCTTTTCTTAGAGATTTCTTATCAGAACTTTCTATTTTATTGCAGCTAATAAAAAGTTTGTCATTCTCTGGACATTTATATACACTATTCATTTCTATGCTCAAGAAATATTTGTTTTACTAGGTACTGTGTTAGATACAAGATCTGACAAGTAACAGGCCAAGTCTTTACTCTTGTAGGACCTAATTTGGAAGAGGAGACAAAGAATCAATAAATTTAAGAGAACACAAACATCCAGATATAATCTGGCATGTCTTGGTATTATCTTATTTAGTGTAGTCAACAATGTCTTCTCCAAAAAGAGAAGCTGTAACCAAAAGAAGTAAAAGAGCAAGCCTTCTATGGTTAGGTATATTTTCATCTGTATGACTTGTATCTCCAAACAGACTATAGGCGTTTCAAAATGAGCCTTAAATCCTTCATTTTAACATAATGGCCCTAGCATGAGCACAAGGTATCTAGTTACTTACATATTTTAAGGACCCAATAAATACTTACATGTTTGAATGATCATGTTACACAATAGATAATTCAACTCCTTAATATTATGTGTTCCAAATTTCACTAACTCTGACTGCTTCAATACTATATTTCTATAGTGAAAGAAATAGACATGATTAGAAAGAATAGAAATGATTAAGGTTAAATACCAAGACTTATCTGAAAACTGAAGTCAAGCTTGTAGGAAAGCACATGAAGCAGTCAGGCCAGCAGGGGGTATATTGGGAATCACTGCTTCACCATCAAAATTGAAATCCAGAATTAATTGCATTAAGAAATGAATACTAGGCTTGACACGGTGAGGCATCTGAAATCCCAGAATTCTGAAAGGCTGAAGCAGAAAGATGAGAAGTTCAAGTCCAGCGTGGGGAACTTAGTAACTTAATGAGAACCTGCCTCAATATAAAAATATTTTTAAATTTCTGGGGATATATCTCAGTGTGAAGGTCCTAGATTCAACCCCTAGCACTAGGAAGAAGAAGAGGGGGAGGAAGAAGGAGAAGAAAAGCGAAAAGGAGAAGAAGAAAGAGGAAAAGGAAGAGAAAGAAGAAACTTACATAAAAGAACAATTTTCTCACAGTTGCACGGCTAATTAATAGGTAAATAGAAACACCTCCTGAAGACCTAAGCCCTAGCTTAATGGAGTACTCTTGCTGCTGCAGAGGTTATTTCTGGAAGAAACTATTAATTGCAAAGTGCTAACAAGAAGTGCTCTACAGATTTGGTTACATCAGCACTACGAGGCCATAGGAGCTGGACAAAGCTCGGGCACTTGACAATACTGCCTGACCAATAGTGCCTTTCTCCCAGCCTTACTAGCCCCTCACTTGGTCCCAGAATAAAGTCTAATTTCTTTGGTGCACAAACCTACTGATGAGAAAATCTAAAAATTAAGCCATATCCTTAATTGTACACAAAGAAATACACCCCAGTGAAGAGGTTCTATTATATTAGAAATTTTATTAGAAAGAGAAGAATTTATACTCAATACAAGGTCAATAACATTGTAAGTGAAGATATACCTATGGGAAAGATTAAACTATTGACTATCTGGATATATTATTATCCTACTGTCTCTAAAACTCTCTTTCTCAGAAACATAAAGAACTGATAATGTTGGATTTGAACAACTTTGCCTTAGTCACGGCACTAAGTTTATTCTGTTTTTCAAAAATATATGCCCAAAAAGAATAAGTAAAAGCAAAGCTTTTATTTTTTTTAAATGCAGACTTTCAGAAGCAAGTTGGGTTACTTTTCATACCTCTTAGGTGAATTACTAAAACGTGAGAATTTGATCTTAAAAAACAAAATGAGTGAAGAAAATCATCACCAAGCATATGGCATTTGTTGTAAAATTAAACAGAAACTAGAGAAGGATTTAAACCATGTTTTTCTTCCACAAGCCAACAGAAGTGAAGAATACAATGGTGCCATTAGCATGATGACTTTTTTCTGTGTTTAATTTCTCCTGAAAGCCACAGAAAGACAAGTGATTTAGAGTATGGTTTTCACGGACAAAGATATTTTCCAGAATCTAATCTCCCAAACACACTAAAGCAGGAAAAGACCCACCTAGTTAGTAAAAAGTCTGAATGACAAAACATTCTTTTAAAGAAATACTGCTTCATTATTTTCACATACGTGTAAAAGAATACTTGAGGTTAATAGGTGTCATATACTAATAGCCCTTAGAAAAATTGCCTTAATGGATAGGATAATGTACAATTAGCAATTTGTTATTAGCATGCTAGGAGCTTGAAAATATATTTTCTCTTAAAATTATTACTACTCCAAATCTTGTTCCCCTACTAATTCCTTAAATTATGCAACAGTTTTAAAAAAGCTATAATTCTGGCCCCAAAGACTTCAAATTTGTCATTACTTCATTTTAAAGTCTCTCCTTCCTAATCTTCATATACACACTACAAAGATAAAAGGCAAGATTATGCAAGTTAGCGTAGACTTTTTTCTAGCACGACAAGCAATCACATGAAACACTTTCTAGCCCACTCAATAAGATTATGGAAAGAAAATGATTAGCATATAAAACATCTGAAATCACTCACTCTGGTATTCTAATGCAACCAGGTGGTTGGGGGCAAAGAACATGATAGTCTAGTGGGAAGGGGCCTACCTGGCATGCATGAGATCCCAACCACTACCAAAAACTCAGGGATTAAGAGGCAATCCCCATAATATAAAGCTAGACAATAATATTTTCCCTCTAATTGTTTTGAGAACATTCTTGACCTGATTTGAATAATTTAGCATTACAGAACTTCAACATTTATGGCTCAAAAACCTAAATTTTCCACAATCATTGGCCAAGGGAGTTCTGTGATTTTTCAAACCTAAATATAGAAATTAAAGTTATGCTGCTGTTTGGCTTACTTTGCTACTGTCATTTGTACTAAACTTTGAAACCACTCTAAATTCCTCTTAATTTTTTATGAGGTACCCTTAGTACCTAAGGGTATTATTTTTGGCATTTATGTAGCTGACCTGACCTATATTTTAGAGCTATCTACCTCAGCTTATTGACAGTATCCTTCTCAATAGCCATTTTGAGTGTGGTCTTAGACTGTTCTGCTTCCACTGGCTCCACAGTGATGGTTCGTGTTCAGGAGAATTTTGCTACCCAGGGAATTAGAGGGATATTAAAGAGAACAGTAATTCCAGCACTGGGAAGGCTGAGACAGGAGGATCACCATGAGTCTGAGTCCAGCCTGCGCTACATAATGAGTTCATGGCCATCCTGAATTACACAGCAAGGCCTTGTCTAAAAGAATAAAAATTAAATAAAGAAACAAGACACAAATTTAAAAAGAGAAGAAAACATCATCCCTGCAAAGTTCCTTTGTCCATTTTCACAAAGTTTTCAATTAGCAAGCATAGGATAGACAGACTTTGACACTGAGACTTTGAAAGATGAAAGGGGGTAAGAAAACTGTGTTTGAAGGGTAAATTGGGAGTTTCCTGGGTTAATAGAAAAGAAGCAGAAAAAGTGGATGATGGTGTTTCATGTGATTTAAGCCAGGAAATAGTGTTGTTTTTCTGTGTCTTGTATTCTTTAAAAGAAAAGTAAAGAAGGTGCAAGCATTGTATGAAGGGAAAATCAACCGCTGAAATGGAAGATAATTCAGGTTTTTTAGCAAAAAGTAACAAGAAGACTTGCATAAGCATCACCGGAAGGGTGAGAGGGTGCTATGTGCTCTGGGAAGCCACCAATGATTCTGAGGACAATGAATAGATTTTATAAGTTAAATACTGTCTTGGGGCCCCTGGCAACACTGTGCTCAAGAATTCATTAGCCAGCTGTGATGGCGCACACCTCTAATTCCAGCACTCTGGGAAGCTGAGGCGGGAGGATGGTAAGTTTGAGCCCAACCTAGGGAACTTAGCAACTTAGTGAGACCCTGTGTGAAAATAAAAACTAAAAAAGGGAAATGAGTGAAGCCTAAGGTTCAATTCCCAGTACAAAAAACAAAAAGGAAAAAAGAAAAACTCATCTCATGTCTGCAACCATCCCAGCCACTGCCCCTTCACTCCCTCAGATGTGGCCACGGCATCTTGGAAACACCAGATGGTGCTTTGATCTCAGCAGAGGAGGTCGAGCACTGGAATGTGTCGCAGAAAGAAGTCAGGCAGAGTGGAGGGCTGGGAAGCGATGCACACAGACTAGGCAGGAGACTTCTGTAGAGATTCACAAGACAGACGATGACATCTTTGTCCTGGAGGCAGAGGGATCGGTTCCAACGAGGTGTCAGAGGTGAAAACTGGAGAGCTCTAAAAAATAACCAACCTGGACACTCCAGACCTCTGTAGCTGCCTTATGTACAAGCCAGCTGGAAAAGATGAAAGAGTGATTTCACTGAACTGTTCAGTGAGAAAGATTGCCTAGAGTCAGGAGTCAGACAAGTGAGTTCAAATTAGCACATCTGTCTCCTGACTCCAGGACCTTCTGTGGTCCTCAGCGTCCCAGAGTCTCCCCTTCCCAGCCTAGTGCAACCACTCTCACACTACCTTACCCCCTCACCCTGCTCTACTTTTCTTTTTAGGATATATCACTACCTGGGGGTGCATGTTTGTTTGTGTGTTTCTCTGTTCTTATTTTCTGCTGCTACCTCTAAAATGATTGTAAGAATTTTCTTTTCACACTGAATGCTGGTACCTAAGTCAGGTGGAGAGAGGACGCGAAGGTCACAGTAAGAGAGCCTAAGGGAAAATAAAGGAAGTGAAGGAAGCTCCAGGTACTGAGCACCCCACTACTGCCACCAACCTCCTACAATGCAGGAAGCCCTCCAGGTGGCCCTGCCAGCCTCTGGGAAGACCAGGGAAGCAGGTTCTCAGAGGTGAAGTGAGGTGCTCTGCATTACAATGCTTGTAAATGTTGAGGGAAGTTTTCAATTTTGGGTCTGTGGCTGCAAAGTCCATGATCTTTCTGCCAAGCATTATAAACTGTGAAGTGTTTCTCAAATATATGAATTATCTATTGTTGTTATTCCAGGTTTCAATTCTACTAGAACTATTTGAAAAGATAATCCTAAGAATAAGGTAGAAACTTGAGAACCATGCAACCTGGACTCTCAAGAATTTTCCAACTTGCATTCCTAAGGATATTTTTAATGAACGGGAGGCCATGTGTAAGAAACTAACTTAGAAATGAAAATTAAATACTAAGAAAACACAAACATTTCCATGGGTGCAGAACTGCAAAGGGCTGCTTTAGAAGGATCCCTGTCCAGGAAACAGTTTACATTTCTATAAGAGCCATGGGTGAGGGAGAATGCCATGAGATTTCCTAGTCACAAGTGAAGCTAAATATTTCATATAGGAAAATACATAACCAGTGGAAAGAGCTGAAGATTATTCTTGTGTAACTGTGGGAAGAAGCAGAAGAGTAGCCAACAGGAGCATAAAATCAATTTATTTTTATAGGTGAATGGGTCCAGCCACCAGCAATATAATTATTATGACTCGTAGACCAGCATGTGATGAAACTAAAGATCAAGAACTGAAAAGAGCAGTGAGATCAGGTGGCATTTGTCTCTTTGTGCCCCATTAATTATATTGAACGTAATGTCCTCCAAGCTCATCTATGTTACCACAAATGACAGATTTCATCTTTTTAGTGGCTAAATCATATCTCATTCATATGTGGAACCTAACGAAGTCAATCGTATACAAGTAAACAATAGGAGCATAGTTACCAAAGCCTGAAGAGGAGAGAAAAGGGGAAACACAGGGAGGGGCTGGCAAATGAGCCCACTGAGTTCTCTTCCATAGAATGGTGAGTATAATCAATAGTAATGATTGCATGTTTCAAAATAGCTAGAAGAAAAAATTGCAAAGGTTTGACCACAAAGAAGTGATAAATATTTGAGATAATGATCATTATACAATATCCATATGTGAAGCACCTGCCTAGCAAGCACAGGGTCCTGAGTTTGATCCCCAGTACCGCCAAAAAAAAAAAAAAATCCATATGTGCCAAGACATCACAAGGTACCCAATAAATGTATGCAATTTTTATGAAGTCCATTAAAAATAAATCTTTTTTTAAAAAAGGAACTAAGAATACAGAAATCAACTATGTATAACCAATGCAGGAATGGTAGTCACAGTGTTTCTAAACTGAGACCTAACTCAATCTCTAGAGAGTTGAAGACACTTTAAGAGTGCAAGGCTCTGTGTAGTGAGAATAGAAGTAGAGTCAGAAATGGTATGGATGGAATCTACAGTATGTCCTTGAAGCATTCAAGAAGTAAACTGAAAGCCAATAAAAATTCTTGGAAACACATTAACTCAAAGAGATATGAACTATTGTGCACAGGATAAAAATAGAGAGGTCAAAAAAATTAATGTGGACTTGTAAGTGGCAGAGTCATAATGAGAAAGTCAAGGAACTTGGAGGATTGCTGAGCCTGTATCCATTTACTCTGGTTCTGGTGTCAGGTGACACACTTAGCCTCCAGCCAGAATGGTCTGGGTCGAAGATAGTTGAGCTGGTCTAGCACACACATACATCTGTATCCTGGGGACTGGGCCCCTCGGTGTTTAGAAGACACCAGCTATAGAAGCAAAGTTAGATGGGACATTCCAGATAAGCATGGTGGCAGAGTGGATGTAGGCCTGGGTTGGAGGTGGTTCATGCGTATACTTTAGGAATAGAAAGTGAGCCCTTCTGACTATCTTTGGGAGTGATTCAGGCTCTGTGGGAACACACAGTACAGTGATCAAAATCCAGGAGCACTGTCAGTGACTCCATGGCAAGTTGCTTAAGTCTCACGTAATAGAAGAAGCCAGCATCCTCACCTCAGATACATGTATGAAGAGGTGCAGCAGATTTAAAATGAGAAAGGATCGGGGCGCCGCTGTGGGCCCTGCGGCTGCTCTGCTGTGGGCTCCGCGGATGATCCACAGTGGGCCCCGCAGGTGCTCCGCAGTGGGCCCCGCGGCTGCTCCGCTGTGGGCCCCGTGGATGATCCACAGTGGGCCCCGCAGATGCTCTGCAGTGGGCCCCGCAGATGCTCCACAGTGGGCCCCGCGGCTGCCCCGCTGTGGGCCCCACAGCTGCTCCTCTGCTGCTCCGCAGTGGGCCCAGTGGCTGCTCTGCTGAGGGCCCCACTCAGGGCACCTCATGGTCTCGACCCGCCCCCACCCATAGCACGACGACAGGGTGGAGCCAGGCTGTCTGCTGTGAGCATATGTGCTTTCCCACGTCTGACCATGGCAGTTTGTATACACCCATGTATGTTATAGTATAGTCTGAGGCAGCTATATCTCTTCCCAAGGCGAGAGTCCAAGGATATAGATAAACCCAGAAGTACAGTTATTATCACAGGGAAGATGACTGATTGAGTGGTAGGGCAACGGAGATGAGGGAGGAGAAAAATTAAATGATCAAATGGGCCATCATCTGTGTAACTGAGTAACAAAGGTGTAGGAAACATTATGTAGGACAGCATCCAGAGCTAATTCCCTTCTATGTTCTCTATAATTCTGTATTTCCTCAGTCATTTTTATATTAACAGAAGTGAAGATAACTTTATATTATACAGCATCCAGTGCAAATTCCCTACTATCTTCTCTATAATTTGGTATTTCCTTTAATGTTTTTGTGTTAACTAATGTGAAGATAACTATG
>PVLD010028930.1:0-18719 GCA_004027595.1 Dinomys branickii | reverse complement strand
GGAAGGAAGGAAGGAAGGAAGGAAGGAAGGAAGGAAGGAAGGAAGGAAGGAAGAAAGAACTCTTTGTACTTTTCTCTTTGGCTCTGAGCCCTCTGCTTTCCTGATTCTGTTGCAGTTATTCTCCTGGGGACCCTCATAGTGGCTAAAATGATGACCTTTTAAAAAATGTTTTTTAAGTTTTTTGAGACAAAGTCTTGCTGGGTAGTCCAGGCTAGCCTCAAACTCACTATCTAGCCCAGGCTGGCCTTGAACTCATTATGCAGCCCAGGCCGGCCTCAAATTTCATGGTCCTCCTGTCTCCCAGCCTCCTGAGTGCTGGGATTACAAACATGCTCCCAGCAATAGATGGCCTTTTTAAAAACACATCCTGCTCTCCTCTGTAGCACCTCATCTCTGGGCCACTTTCTCAAAGCTCTCACCTTCCTCAGCATGACTTTCTCAGGTTCCTCCACTCTCTGCCTTCTCCTCTTATCTCCTCTGTGCCCTTGGGACAACCTTCATTTCCTCCTTCCAGGGACTGTCAGGATCACCTCAACAGCTTTAACTAGGCCCCCTTCCCAAAAACACAAGACGAAACGAAGACTGTCTTCAGCGGGAAGACCGCACCGTAGCCCCACGTGTCACTGCCATTCACAGTCATTCATTCGGAGCCCAAGGCGCAATCCCTGAGGTGCCACTCCAGGGCTGGCACGTATCACCACTTTCTGTTTTTTTTTTCTCTTGGTACCGGGGATTGAACTGAGGACCTTGCGCTTGCCAGGCAGGCACTTATGCCACTGAGCTAAATCCCCAGCCCCTAGCTCAGTCTTTCTAAAATGAATCATTCCATTGCATAAAACTCCCCAAAGATCCTCCATGGTGACATAATGAAAATCAATTCCTTTGCGATAATAAGAAAGGCGCTTTGTGATCTGACTCCTGCTTCTTTCTTCAGCTCATCTCTTGTCTCCCCACTGCCCCCACCACTGCCTTTCTAAAGGCTCGGCGGCTCCAAACAATCATCTCCCCAAACAATTACTCCAGTGTAACACATTCCAGCCCCACTTCCTGAACTGCTTCCGGGTTTGTTCACCGGAAAAACTCCTCAGGTAAGTTCTCCCCGCACTCTGTAACCACCCACCCCTGTCACCCCTTCCCTTTCCCAGCTTGCCCAGCGCTTTCTGCACCTCCCGCTCACTCATCCCTCACTGGACTGCAATGGTCTGACTAGTCTATTTCCTTTCCTTAAGAACAAGTACAATTCATTTGCTGTGTTGTATTTTTTCTTCCTCTATTGCCCAGCAAAATGCCTTGACAGCAGTGGATATCTACTAAACATTAGATATTACTATTGTTATCAATGGGACAGCAGAGAAATGGCCTTGGCAGCTAATGATTCCCATCCCCATGGCTACCATCAACATCAGAAAGTATCGATCAAATGCTGGTGGTAACTGAACAAAGGCCTGACCACATAACGGTGAGAGCCAAGCTAAGCCAACATGCGTCCTGCCTGTGGGGCATACACCCACGGGTGCGCAGAGCTCCCTGGTGCGCACACTGGGTGCAGGCTGCCCTGAACGACTTCTATGATCCCTTCAAACACCGACACTCTGTGCATGGAAGTGTTAAACTAAGACGCACAATCCCTCAGTCAGGGGGACCTCTAACGTACTGGCCACTGCGTTATATGCTATGAAGAGTGGAGAGGAATAAACATGGGTCACTGCTTTGTTTTTTACTTTTTATTTTATTGGCATAGTTTAGATGTACATAATGATCACATTCATCATATGGCGTTTGTACGTATACATGATAAATCTTGCTTCTTTTTTTCCTATTTTCCTCCCTTTCCTTCAACCTCTTTTCTCCTCTTTATTTACAAAAGCTTTGTTTCCATTTTTTCCTTCTTTCTTTTGTCCCTTCTTTCCTTTTCCTCTCTTTCTTCCTTTGTGCCCCTTCTCATTTGAACATTTTCTTCCCATTTCCCAATATCTGTTATAAATGTTGGTTCTTCTTTACCCTTTTGGTTTCTCTCACCAAAGAAACCATGAGATATTTGAACATATGTGTCCAATTTATTTCACTTAGGAATGTTGTCTCAAGTGCATGTATGTAGCTAGAATGTCTCAAGTTTATCTTTCTTTATGGCAGAATAGTACTCCAATGTATGAAAAAACCACATCTTCTTTATCCATCCATCAGTTGATGGGCACTTGTCAGTATTAGGACTGAAGGAAAATATAACGGAAGACCATTTAGATATGATATGGGGGAGACAAAGTAGCACGTTTACTTAGCTCAAGAACATTTGCTAGGGCCCAGGTGTGTACCTGGGTCTATGTCAGAAGCTGAAGCATAACAATGAAAACCAGGTTGTCTCCTACACCAGAAAGACTGACAACCTTGAAGTGCAAAGGTCAGAGATGATGAATTCTGCCTTGAGAGGGACAGTAGAAGGGAGGACAGTTCTCAAGAAATGCCTAGTCACGATGTTTGATCTGGCTCTTGAGGGGCTTATGGGTTTTTTCAAGTGTGGAAGAAGAGTTCCACACAGAGGAAACAGAATAAACAGAAGCACACAGGGTGTGAAGCTGAGGAACCCTGGAAACCCTTGCAGCCCTTGAAGCAAGTTGGAATCACTGTGTATTTTTAAAACACAAATTGGACACAGTCAGTTTGACCCACACATTGTTAAGGGGGAACATCTGGGCCTAGGCAGCCAAGGCTGGCTATGTGACAGGCAGCATGAGCACAGTCACAGGCTCTGCACTGATTTCTAACTTTTGTTATAACGTGCCCACAGGTCTGTTGTTCTGTAAGTGTGCCCCAACAATACCCCTATTGGGGGCAGCAGTAATTAAGTGTCTAGTATGGTAATTTGGCACCCATGTAAGTAACTGAGATGAATCCTTCAGGCAGCCTACCTTGCCCTTGCTTTTCTTCCTAAGCTATTATTAAGGATTATGATTTTTACGACCCTCAGATGACTAGGAAGGATTGGGGGCTTCCTGAACATGGGGCAGCATCTCTTTTGCTGGCTTATTCCCTGATATCATTCAAGGCAGAGTGACGGGCTACCCTGAGTCATCCAGCTTGACCCAGCCCATTGGTACTGCTTGGACCCTTCGTGGGTCCCCCACACTGGGAAGTCTGTGATCCACCATCGTCTGGTCTGGGTCCCCTTCCTCGCACAGGTCACTGCTGGGGAGCTACCGCTCCTCCACTACATCAAGCTTTTGCGTTTCATCTGTGTCATACTAGAGCTAGGGGAGGATTTGGATCACTGAAACTCAGGGTTCCCTCTGCCCAACCGGGATGAAATGAAGGAACCTAGGAGTGACCCATAATAACTTAAAAGCAAGTAGAAGCCAGGTGTGACCACACACCCACAACCACAACCCCAGCATTCGGGAGGCTGACAGGAAGATGCTTTTGAGCTCAAGCCCAGCCTGCACTGCACAGTGAGTTCAAGGCCAACCTATATCGCACGGTGAGATCCTTTCCCGATTCCTCGCCACTCACCTCCCGAGAAAACCGGTAGAACGCAAGTATGCAGTCCAAATAAAATGGGCCCTTACAAAGCACACCAGGCAGCCAAAGCTGACTGCCGCTTCCCAGAACAGAGCTTCCGCTGAGGACGCCGCCTTCCCTAAGGCCGCACGCGCCGCCGCCTCCCACGCGCCTTCCTGACTCCGTTGTTCTCCTCTAGTCATTTCTTACTCTTCTTCCTACGTCTCCTCACACCCGATACGATTTTATTTCATTTACCACTTGCAATTTTTAAGGGCAAGGGACGGAACTGATTCTGTTGGAGTTAACGTGCAAAGGAATCCATCAAAAACACTGGCTTGTGAGATGCTCCCTGGGAAGGTCAAAGCCAGCCACCGAGGCCCCACAGCCAGGAGGGGTCCCCATCATTACCTCGGTCTTAGGAACCCTGCTATTGTTTCTGGGCGCTGACCCCACAGGATCCACCATCAACACTGCACCCTGGATGCAGCACAGTCGGTGCTGTCCCTGTCACCAGAATGAGCTGTGCCTGGCACCTGCCTCCCAAATACCCGCTTTCTGACTGGCACTCACCACACTCTGCTCAGAGAATGCTGGGAACACAGGAACCCGCTGCTTTCTGATTGTAATGGAAGTGAGCTACGCCCAGAGAACGTCCAGAAGCTGACAGTTGAGGTAACTAGTACAATCTGCACTCCAGCCCCTAGTACGGTCTGTCGTCTTACAGTCATCTCTCTGTGTCCAGAGGCCCTGACTGATTCCCAGACACTCCGTGGAAACGAAGTCTCTTATATAAAGTGGCGTAGCATCTGCCTATAGTCTATACGTATCTACCCGGATACTCTGAATCATCTCTAGGTCACTTCTAATGCCTAACGCAATGCGAATGCTGGGGACTGATGAGAAGGAAAACATTTATAAACATTTGTATGTTCAGTACAGACATAGTATTTTTCGGAATATTTTCTGTCTGAGGTAGGTTTAATCCACGGATATGAAACCCAAGTACGCAGGGGACAGGTTGTATTAGCGGTGCTTGCCTATCTGTCTTACTTTATGGGCAAGATAACCAGGTTTAGAAAACAAAAACTCAGCTGGACATGGGGACACATGCCCATAATTCCATCTACTTTGGGAGGCTGAGGCAGAAGTATCTCAAGTTTAGGTCAGCCTAGGTGACTTAGTGAGACCCTGTCTCAAAAATTTTAAAAGTCTTAAGGGATGTAGCTTAAGACTCCCTGGGTGCAATCCCCACTAACATGCCTACACACACCCACACATACACACAGAGGCCCAAGTATATTTGAATCGATAAATAGTGTTTCATGCAATATTTGGAACATTCTCATTCTAAAAGTTTATTCATTGTTTATCTAAAATTCAAATATAACAGGGCACCCTGTATCTTACCCGGTAATCCTCCTTAATGGTATCTTCCGTGTGCCACACTAATGTACACTGTGCCGCAGCCTGGTTTCTGGGTACACTAAAGACGCTTGTGCATAAAATTCTCATTTAACACAATAGCCCAGCGGCCTAATCCTGATTTAAGTGACCACAATTGAAACCTTTCTCTCTGCTTTCTTCCCATACCAGATTTTCATCTCTGCTGGTCATATGCCTAGAGTAGATCAAGGTACTATCCTCTGGAAAGCAAAGAAAAGAAGCACATTAAAATTTTAAAAAACAATTAGTTGTAATTGGAAAAAATAGAGTAAGCAGTGCAGAAAGAGTTCATGAATTTTTTATATAGGGTTGTGTCAAATTCTAGGACCTCAGTTTACTGTGACTCACATTTAAAAGCGCTTTCACAGGAGACACTATAAAGTGATGAAACCAACTTTCGTGTGTGCTGCCTGGAAAGGAGGCTTGATGAGTCAGCATTACTGTCACGCTCACCTCCCACACCCAGGGTGGGTCCCTTTCCCCACCCTCAGTCTGTTGCTTTAAAGCAGAGCTGCACCTGATTTTCAGAACCACCCTATGTCCATATAAGAGACACTAAATCAGAGGGCTATTTCCTAAGGTTACTAAAATCATAAATTGCACAAATGAGGCACAAAACTTTGCCAAATTCTTCAGAGGCAACACACACAAAAATCTATTTACCCAGGTCTTACATGAGGAGTAACTTGACCTTGCCAAACCCATGTCAGCTTTCTCTGGACTGCCGTACGAACCACAGCCCAAGCCACAAAAAATAAATGATGTCTTTGAGAGTCGGTGCACGTTTTGGAATACATTTACTAGTCACCACTGCGCCTTTGGAAAGAATCTGTTCTCTTCTGTCTCTCTGTCTCTCTCTCTCTGTCTCTGTCTTTCTCTTTGTCTCTCTGTCCTTTCTTCCTAGGTTTTTTGAGACTAGGTCTCATGTAATTCAGGCTAGCCGTGAACTCACTATGTAGCCCAGGCAGGCCTAGAAATTGTAGCAGTCCTTCTGCCTCACCTCCTGAGTGCTGGGATTACAAACGTGCACCACCATGCCTGCAAGTTTATGTATTTCTTTAAATTATTCATTTCTATTTTACAATCAAGCAATTTGGTTCCCAGTATGCAGGTCAATTGCTCCACATTCCCCAACCCCAACCTACAACCTCCAGCACAGTCAGGGAAAAAGGAAATGGACTTGACCAAGAGTCTCATGACTCTTGGAGGTCAATGTTACCTAAGACTGGGAGCCTCTACTATTCTCACGTAGAAGATAGTGCGTGATGAAACCCACTTTCGTGTGTGCTGCCTGGAAAGGAGGCTTCATGAGTTCGCATTACTGTGGCACTCACCTCCCGCACCCAGGGTGGGCCCCTTACCCCACCCTCAGTCTGCTCCTTTAATGCAGAACTGCAACTCATTTTCAGAACCACTCTAAGTCCATGTAAGATAGACGAAATCTATCTTATCTAGCTTATCTAACTCTGAGATAATGGAATCGAAGTTAAAGAACAGCCCATAGTAAGCAAGCAGTTGATTTTTTTTCTGGACAACTTTTTATTTAAATTATTTTCAAGACTATCAGTATAGCTCAGTGGCATGCACGTGCTAGCATGTGTGAGGTCCTGGGTTCAGTCCTCATCACAAGGAAGATTATTTTCTGCATTACAGAAACTTTACATAAATGTATATATGTGCCTTTGCTATTTTAGCACAATGCTTTGTTTTTTCTTCTCAGGTTTGTTTCCTCCTTCCTCTCCTCCTCTTCCCTCCAACATCAGAAGCCAGATCACCAGCCAAGGGCTCATTCTTCCACGTCCAAGAAAATCACATACAGAGAAGTGGGGGTTTGTTTGTTTTTGTCATTTTTTGTTTGTTTTCAAAAGTGAAAACATATTATGAGTGCTTTTCCATATGTTTCTCTTCTCAGTTAACAGTATCACATGAAAATCTCTCCAAGTCAGTTGGTTTAGACTTAATTCATTTTTAATGGATAAATAATAATTCATGATGTCAATATGCCACACATTACTCAGACATTTGTTTTCTGCTTTTCATCACAATGAATACTGCTGAAATAAGATCTATGTGTGTGTGTCTACATGAATTTGTGGTTTTATCTCAGTGGGATAGACTCCTAGGCATTAGTTTGCTGAGTCAAAAGATATATGAATTTTTAATTTTAATTCACATTCTCTTCAGTCATAATTGCTTTTTTTCCCAGAGCCATCCTTTTCCCCTCTGAGCTCCCTATGGATCTCTTTCCCACTTCTCTACCGCAACCTTTCCCTGTTTTATTGTCTATATTAAAAGCCTGAAGCTTTGGTTTTAGGTCAAATCTTATTCAGTATTTGTGACAATCTATAAAAGTAAAACACATGTCACAAAATAAAGAAATCTACATTGTTTTAAAAGACTCAATAACATGAAGCCCTTGTTGGCCACGTACCAAATTAAGCATGTGACTATAGGTATATAATGTTTTTTCCTCTCTCTGCATTTAATCAAGCAAGATATATGTTCACAAATTTCCAAGCACTATGGCAACTGAATATTATCAGTAGCAAATCATGCAACCTTTTCCAGTGTTTCCTAGGTAATTCGTTATATGAGATACTGCTTCCTTGATGCACACTCTGCCCCCAAATCCCACTCTGAGGATTATTTATTCATTTGAAAAATATCTACAGCAGTGCTGCCATGTGCGAGGAACTGTACTGCCTGGTGGGCAGAGAGTAATGACTAAGATCTGCAAGGTCCCACTCACAGAGCTTATCTTCTAGCTGATGGAAATGAGATTTAAAAAAAAACTACTTATACAATGAGCGTCTATAATTTTTGCTTGTTTTTGTGCTGGGGGTTGAGCCTAGAATTTTTAGTGTGCTAAGCACATGCTTTACTGCTGACGTATACCCCAGTCCTTGATGTATGTTTTAGCTGCAGCGAAATGTGCGTGACATGAGACTCACCACCCTACCGTGGCTAAGGGAGCAGTCAGTGCACTCCAGTACTCCCCTGCTGTGCGGCCGTCGCCAGCACCCAGCTCTCCATCTGCAGACTCTTTTTAGATTACAAAACTGAAATTCTGTACTCATTAAAGAGCTGTCATTTCTCCAACCACCATTTTACTTCCTATCTGTGAGCTGGCCTGCTCAGGGTACCTCACTGAAGCAGAATTCTAAAAAGAAGCATTTGGTGTTCTGTGACTGGCCTGTTTCACTCGGTGGAGTGTGCTTGAAGTTCATCCAGGCTGCTGTATCTGTCATAATTGCCTTCCTCTTTAATGTTAATCTCCTAAGCATATGCCATGTTTTGTTTATCCATTCATCTATCAATGGACACTTGAGTTGCTTCTACCAAATGTGTGTGTGTGTGTGTGTGTGTGTGTGTGTGTGTGTGTACGCGCGCATGCTGTACTGGAACTCAAACCCAGGGCCTTGCATATGCTAGACAAGCACCCTACAGCTGAATTATAGCCCTATTTTTTCTCACAGTTTTTTTTTTTTTTTTTTTTTTTTGCTGTACTGGGGATCGAACTCAGGACCCTGCGCTTGCTAGGCAAGCGCTTATTCCACTGAGCTATATCCCCAGCCCCCCATTTTTTTCTTTTTATCTTAAAGAAGTTTACACTTCTATACTAGACTTATGGGGCCAGCAAAGACTAACAAATTATTTCTCCTATATAACTTTACATATTCCCAGAGAACATATATGTTAAAACTATTATTTTAAAAATATTAACCATATTTTTTCTCTCTAGCTACTTTTGTTCTTCTTATATTCTTTCCATGTAAATAGTCAGTCTGTGTTTGTCCCCCTTAGGCTGATGCCTGGAGCACAAAAGGCTCTTTTCCAACTATTGTCATCTAACAGCCAAGTTGCTTAAGGAAATAGAATCAAATAAAACTTTATTATTTTGACTAGACAGCTTCATACACAGACAAACACAAGACAAGATGTGTCTCCCACCACCTTTCTTTTGTGTCTTCCTCCCTCCAACTCTTGATTTTGGTTCTATAGAACTGTAGAGCCCTTTGGGCCCCCAAGTCGATATTTCTCCCACCCTAGCTGAATGAGATCTTCAAGCACCATTTGTCATGTTTCTTGCTCATCCAAGGAGTGGCCTGAGGTCCCTGCTCCCATACACACTACTGGTTTGATTTCACTGGCACCATGTGCTGTGGAAGAATGAGTAGGATCCTTGAGAGCCTATAATGAAGCAATGACCCAATGGGAGAAAGGCAGCGGCCGATGATGGCCCCTTGAATCTGAGCTGAGATCTCAAGGATGAATAAATAGTAATTTGAAGGTTAAAGGCCAAGCGATGGTAACTTATTTCTAACATTCTTAGTCCCTGACAGTCTCATGCCTCTTCTCTCCTGAAATATTGCCACTATTGCTGTTACTTAAAAAAGTTTCCAGCAATACCCCTTGTAATAACCCTTGGTTCCCAAGTACTAACATTACTGAGATGCCCAAAGCTCCTTGTAGATGTCATAATTTTCTGTTTTTACATTGAGAATTCTCTAGATGTTTTAAGGTACCATCGTGATTTTTGCAGCGTATCTGCTAAACATCTGAACATCCTTCATGTCACATAGATCTGTGCACTCACATATTCCCCATAGTATTCTTATTCAGACCTAACACTCCGCCTTTCACCATAAAAACTCACCATACTGAGAAGCAAATAAAGGCAAGATACTTTCTCATATCATTAATTACTTCATCTTAGAGCAGGACAGGTATTTGTCCTGTTTTCCTTTGTAATGGCCATCATGGCTGCCAGCTGGGACTCCTCGGGCTTCAAGAGCATTCATCAACAGAATAAGCTTCATTCTTTTTTAAGGAAAAAAGACTAAATTGAAGTTATGCTCAGATATTTTCCCCTGGCTAGAATAGACATGAAATGTGATTAATTTCTCAATTTTCTTCAATTACTATAATTTTAGGTGACTTTTATTGAAACAAACAAATTATAATTTCACTCTTTAACTTAAATCTGTTTTTTGAGCTTCAAACACCTCTATCCAATTCCCTATTGATACCGCCTTTAAATATCTCCTGTCATGAGCATCTCAGAGTAAACTAATTTTGTTGTTTCATTTTCAGAAGGGGCCTCACTATGCAGCTCGGGCTGCCTAAAACTTGCTGCACAGCCAGTCTGGCCTCAAGCTCACAGTCCTCCTGCCTCAGCCTGGTGAGTGCTCGGGCTTTGGATGTGCCCCACAGTGCCCAGACTTGATTTTTCTCTTCAAATCTGCTTTTCCACCAATTGCCCCATGTTGATAAATATGTTCATTATCCACCCAGTTGCTGGATTTCTGAACACTGGAAGGTTCTCCCGCACTTGTCCTATTTAGAATGCTCTTTCTCCCTTTCCTGCCCTGTGATTTCTGCCATCTGCAGCATGAACGTCATTCCACCAAAGAGGCCACTTTGACCCCCTCCCAATCTAAACCATAGTCCTCAGCTTTGTACTTCTCCTTCAGAACATTAATTGAATTACCATTTCTAGATAGCTAGTCATCACCACTTCTGTCACCATCGTGCATAAAAATTTAACAATTCTTTTTTTTTCTCTTGGTTTTTTGGAGACGGGGTCTTACTATGTAGGGTAGGCTGACTTTGAACTCACTTATGTAGCCCAGTCTGGGCTCAGACTCATGGTGATCCTCCTGTCTCAGCCTTCCAAGTTCTGGGATCCCAGCATGCACCAGCACACCAGAATAAAGATGAACACTTCTTAACATTATCAAATATCCAGTCAATATTCAGATTTCGTCCATTGATTGATAAAATATTTTTAGATTAAAATATCGTTGTAGTTGGTTGGTACAGCTTTTAAGGTTCCATCTCCCGCTCCTTATTTCTCCATGCAATTTTTTAAAGTGAACCATTTGTATTATAGTTTCCCATATTACAGAACTTGGTGTCTGCATCCCTACTGTGTTATTTTACACATTCCTAAAGAGGACTCGTTCTTTAAAATATAGTCAATCCTGTTAAAATATATAATTTAATTGTCACATTATGGTCATTTACTTGTTATTTTAGGACTCTGTGGCTGCGGTAGTAAGAACGAACTCAAACTAGCTCTCTTAGTTTGGGCTGCTATTTCTTTTTTACTTTTTTTAAATTTTGTTTTAAAGAGAGTAGTAAATGAGAAGAAAAATAACAATAGCAGTATAGCAGCATCACACACATAAACAAACCAAAGCAAGAACATTTAAAGTGATACAGGGTTTCAAGAATGAACAGTGGTTGTTATATTACATATCGTTATCCTCAACTACATTGCTCAGATCACCAGATGTAAGAATGGAAGAGTGTTCAAACCATTACAGGGAATAAGAAAATAATTATTAGATAAAACATTAAAGATAATGCAGATTTTCACTAGACAAGATGGTAGGAATTCACCATGGTAGTTCCATTTGCATATTGTTACCTTTAAATCAGTTGCTCAGTTTACCAGACACAAGCATGCAAAATTGGTCATAACTAAAAAATTCTAAGCATTAACTGTTCCTTTCAATATGCCAGCAGACATTACCAGTAAATTATCATAGCTATTCATATACATGTTTATATTTTGCCTTCTTTCTTTCTCTTTTCTTCTTTCCCTAATCCCAGTCATTCCTTCCTTTGAGCAATTTCTTTCCCTTTTCTATCATCTATTGTATGTTTTGAGTTTTACTTATTCTCTCAGGTTCCAATACCAGGGAGAAAATATGATGTTTACACATGTGGGTCCAATTTATTTCACTTATGAGTATGGTCTCTAGTTGCATCCATTTACCCGCAAAAGCCTCGACTTTATCTTCTTTTTATAGCTGAGTAATACTCCATTGAATAAAAATACCACATCTTTTTTATCCATTCCTCAGTGGATGGGCATTTGGGTTGTTTCCAAGACTTAGCTATAACAAATTGTGTTGCTATAAACATGGGTGCACATATATCACTGTGGTATGATGTTCTTAATTCTTCTGGGAAAATACTCAGAAGGGGAATAGCTGGGTTAAATGGGACTTCCAATGCTAGTTTTGTGAGGAATCTCTAAACTGATTTCCACAGTGGTTCCCCCAATCTACACTCCCACCAGCAGTGGAGTAGAGTTCCTTTCTCCCCACAGCCTCTCCAGTATTTGTTGTTGGTTGATGATAGCTATTCTTTCTGGAATGAAAGAATATTTCCACTGAGTTGGAATCTCAGTATTGTCTTAATTTTCATTTCTTGAATGACTAATGATGTTGAACATTTTTTCATAATTATTCACCATTAGTATTTCTTCATTTGAGAACTGCATATTTATTTCAGATGCCCATTTTTGGTTGAGTCTTTGAATTTTGGGGCCCTCATTTTTTAAAAAATTCTTTATATTATAGTTGATACATTGTGTCAACCTGGGGTCGGCTAAGTACCTCAGCAGTTGTAAATCTTGGGGTAAAAAGGACATGCTCTTACCCTTCTGGGATGTTGTTTATTATGCTAATTTGTGAAGTTTAGAAGGTTAACTGTGTGACTCAGAAGGGAGCTGGGGTGCTTATTTGTATTCATCCTAAACCTGTGCAAGAGGAAGGCACGCAGAGGGTGTGGGTGTAGAGGACCGCCCACCTCCCCAGAGCCGGTGGACTGTATGAAAAAGGAACTGAGGAAGGACCGGCTGCTGGTTCTTCGGAGGAGCTCCAGTCTTCGCCTTCAGCTTGGTCGTCTCCCGGCTTCCGGTGTGGACTCTTCAGCTTCCTCCTGGGCCTCTTCAGCATTCCGGTGTTGGCTCTCCGGCCTTCATCGTAGATTCATCAGCATTTCGTCACAGACTCAACAGCTCTTGATACGGACTTGCACGGACACTGCAGTGAGCTCCAGGCCCCAGGCCTGGGCTCTTCAGTCTCCAGTGTGCAGACACCCTCTGAATACTTCCTCATCTAACCCTGTAGCTGACCATTGTAAGCCAAATAGGTAATTTGTTGTACATTTGTATATCTTGTGTTAAATCTGTTTCTCTAGTAAACCGTGACTGATACACTTTATATGTCCTAGATAGAAGTCCTTTGTCTGAGGAGCAGTTGGCTAAACTTTTTCCCAGTTCATGGGTTGGATTTTTACTCTGTTGGTGATTTCTTTTGATGTGCAGAAACTTTTCAATAAGATGAGATCCCAGTTGTTGAATCTTTGAAGTATTTCCTGTGCAGTTTGGTTTTTGTTCATAAATTCTCTGACTACCTCTATATCTTCAAGATTTTTGCCTAATTTCTCTTTCAATAAATTTAGTGTTTCTGTTAATATTTAGATCTTTGATCCTTTTTGACTTTAGTTTAGTGCCTGGTGAAAGACATTGGTCTACTTTCAGTCTTCAGCATGTAGAAAGCCAGTTTTTCCAGCACCATTCATTAAAAAGGCTATCTTTCTTCCAGTGAACATGTTTGGCCCCTTTGTCAAAGATAAGTTGATTGAGTGTGTTTGTAGTTGTGTCTGTATCTCCTAATCTGTTCCATTGATCTTTATGTCTGTTTTTGTGCCAGTACCATGCTGATTTTATCACAATAGCTTTGTAATATAATTTTGAGTCAGGAATTGTAATGCTTCCTGCCTTTCCTTTGTTGCCCAGGATTGCTTTTGCTATTCTAGGCCTCTTCTGGTTCCAAATGAACTGTAGGAATGTTTTCTCTAGATCTGTGAAGTACACTGGTGGTATTTTAATTGGGATGGCATTGAATCTGTACGACAGTTTTGGGAGTATAGCCATTTTCACAGTGTTGGTTCTTTCTATCCATGAGCAAGGAATATCTTTCCATTTTCTGAAATCCTCTTTGATCTCTTTTTTCAGAGCACTATAATTTTCACTGTATAGATCTTTTACTTCTTTTGTTAGATTGATTCCTAAGTATTTCATCTTTTTAGATGCTATTGTGAAAGATGTGGTTTCCCTAATTTATCTCTCAGTCTGTTTGTTACTTATGTACAGAAGTGCTATTGATTTTTGAGTATTAACTTTGTATCCAGTTACACTGATGAATTTGGTTATTAAATACATAAGCCTTTTGGTGGAGTTTTTGGGGTCTTCTATGTAGAGCATCATGTCATTTGCAAATGATAATTTCACTTCTTCCTTTCCTATCCTTATTCCTTTTATTTCTCTCCCTTGTCTAATTGCTCAATCTAATATTTCCAGAACTATACTGAATAGAAGTGTTGACAGAGGACATCCTTGTCTTGTTCCTGATTTTAAAGTGAAAGCTTTCAATCTTTTACCATTTAATATGATGTTAGCCACTGGTTTATCATAGATGGCTCTGGTCAGCTTGAGGTAAAGGCCATCTATTCATATTTTCTGTAGGGTTTTTATCATGAATGAGTGTTAGAATTTGTTGAAGGCTTTTTCTGCATCGATGGAGATGACCATGTGATTTTTGTCTTTGGCTCTATTGACATGGTGTATTACATTAATTGATTTGCATATATTGAACCATCCCTGCATTCCTGGGATGACTCCCACTTGGTCATGGTGTATAATCTTCTTGCTGATTTGTTGTATTCTGTCTGCTAGTATTTTATTGTGAATTTTTGCATCTATATTCATTAGGGAGATTGGTCTGTAGTTCTCTTGTTTGGTTGGGTCTTCTCTGGTTTTGGTATCAGGATAATACTTGCCTCCAGGAATAAGTTGGGGAGAATTCCTTCTCTTTCAATTTCATTAAAGAGTTTGAGAAGAATTGGTGTTAAATTGTCTCTAAATTTCTTGTGGAATTCAGCTGTGAGTCCATCAGGACCTGTGCTTTTGTTCATTGGCAAGTTTTTTATTGCATTTTCAATTTTGCTTGCTGATATATAGTTATTCAGGATTTTTATATCTTCTTCATTCAACTTTGGTAATTCATATGTATCTAGAAATCTTTCCATTTCCTCTGTGTTTTCCACCCTGTGAGAGTAAAGATTTTCAAAGTAGGTATTGATGATCTGAATTTCTTTAGGATCTTTAGTGATTTCACCTCTTTCATTCCATAATGCATGTATTTCAGTTTTTTCTTTCCTGTTTTGATAAGGTTGGCTAGGGGTTTATCCATTTTATTTATTCTTTGAAAAAACCAACTCTTCGATTCATTAATCTTTTGCATTTTTTTAAAGTCTCCATTGTATGAATTTCTGCCCCAAGCTTTATAAAATCTTGTCTTCTTTGGGCTTTGAGTTTGACTTGCTCTTCTTTTTCTAGGTGCTTGAGGTGCAGCATAAGATTGTTTTGGGCCCCTATTTTTCAAAAAAGAATAGCCTGCGTGACTTAAATAAACACATTTATTTCTCACAGTTTTGGAGGCTGCAAAATCCAAATTCAAGAAGTCAGTAACTCCAAGTCAGGCAAGGACCTGGTTTGTAGATGGCCATCTTCTCCTTGTGTTCAACCTGGTAGAGAGCAGAGAGAAAGTAAGCTCTCCTTATAAGGGCACTAATGGTGTAATGAAGGCTCCACCCTCCCGACCTGAAGCTCCACCTCCTACTACTAGCACATCTGCAGCTTACTAGCACACCTGAATCTGGGGAGCACAAATATTCAAACCATATCACTGGCCAAGCAGAAGTGGATCTTTTGAAGGTAGCAAACCAGCAAAAGCTGCTGGCTGCCTCTCCTAGCCCAGTCTTGTCATAAGGAAACTGAATGGGAAAATTCTGTACATTTCTAAAATTAAAAGAACTTACAATAAATAAGTAAAATGTTCTATGGTAATATATGTTATAGAGAAAAAGTACATTAACGTGAGGAAATACAGAGACTATAAGGGACTTTGCCCTCCTTTCCCTCCAAGGGAGAAGGAGAAAATAGCTGTGAACTGCTGCTGTAGGACAGGCTGGGGGAGGATGCTTTTCTTTCTCCAGGTGATTATAGTCTAGAACTAAAGTTACATGATACCAGTGTATTGGGAGGGGAAGAAGGATTAGATACAGAGAAAGGATGTGCAATCATGTTTGTCTAAGTGGGAAGAAAACAAAGATATTAATCCCTCTGAGAAAGTGATGGAGGAAAAATAAAATAGAGGTTTTAATTCAATCTGCCTATTTGGAAAGGAGAGATGAATTCAATCCAATCCTGGAAAAGAGAGATGAATCCAATCCAATCCTGGAAAGGAGAGATGAAAACAAAAATTGAAGAAGAGAGAATATAAAATAATATGAAAAAATCAGAGAGAAGCACATATAGATATTGAACTTGTCACTCAGAAGACACAGACTCTTGAGTTTCTTTGTAAAAAAAAAAACGACTAAGATGTAGTAGTATATAAACTACAAAAGACAAATTTAAAACAAAGAATGATTTGGGCACGTAAAGTGTACAGAAGTGAAAAAAGACTAAGTCATGGGAACTGAAAGACAACCAAGGCAGCAATTTTAATATTGGAAAAAAGTGAATTCAAAGTTAAAGTACTATTAAGGGTGTAGTAGTCATCTTTCTGTTGCTGTGACAACTCAAAGGAGGATTTATTTTGGCTCACAGTTGCAGAAGTTTTAGTCCATGGCCATCTGGCTCTATTGATTTTAGTCCTGAAACAAGGTATGGCAGAGGAAAAGCTGTTCACCTTGTGGCACTCAGGAAAGAGACAGAGAAGAGAGGAGAGAGGAGAGAGGAGAGAGAGGAAAGAAGAAAGAAGAGAACCAGAGACAGAACAATGGCCTAGGACAAGATATCACCCCCAAGGCCAAGGCTATGTGACTCACTCTCTTCACCTAGGCCCCACCTCCTAAGTTTCCATTACATCCCAATAAATCCATTAAAATGATGATTTCATCAATGAATTAACCTATTGATGAAAATAACAGCCATCACTATGTGATCATCTTTCAAAAGCTCCATCTCTAAGTATATGAGACTGGGGGATGGGGTGTTAGATATCAGCCATAACAAAAAGGATGCTAAATATCAGCACAAAAAATAATAGATCAAGGAGATATAATGCTTGCGAACATATTGTATATAGCAACAATAGCTCCACAGCACAGTTTTATGTAGCATAAAGCAGAGATATCTTCTGAGAAATGGGTGGTTAGGCAATTGCATTGTACAAACAGCACAGAGGGACTTACACAATCCTAGATGAAATCAGTCATCCTCACTTGATGTGGTCTTTTCATGCAGTTGAGAGAGTAAGACTGCAGCAGGCATAACACAGGATATAATCTTACAGTAAGCTTATTTTTTTATAAGTAAAATGTGTACACTATAAAATAATGATAAAAATCTAATAAAGTAAGTACTTAAGCCAGTGAATAGTAATATCACCATTATCTAGTAGTATACATAATTGCATGGACTACACTTTGACTGACAGCACAGGTTTGTTTACACCAGTATCACTACAAATGTGAAGAATGCATTGCACTGTGATGTTACAGCAGCTAAGACATCATTAGGTGAAAGGATTTTTTTACCTCTGTTATAATCTTATGAGACCATTGTAGTATATGCAGTATGTCCTCTACCCAAATGTCCTTAGGTGGCACATGCCTACTGTTATGGTTGATACATTGTGTCAACTTGGGGAGTTTAGAGGTTTGGCTGAGTGACTCAGCAGGAAGCCAGGGCGCTTACTTTGTATACACCCTGAGCCTGTGGAAGAGGAGGGCATGGAGATTATGTGAGTGCTACACTCTCCTGGGTGGGGGGAGCCTGTTTACAATGTAAGGGAGGTAAAAAGAGGCTGCTTACCTGTCATTCCTCCCTTTTGCTCTTGTGGTTTTTGCTGTGTTCTGCTGTCATGAACGTTTGCCCTCTGCCATGTGCCACTCTGCCTCAGAACCAGCCAAGTATGGACTGAAACTTCCACAAACTATAAGCTAAATAAACATTTCCTTTCTTCATTTTGGGCCTTGGGTATTTTGTCCCAGCAACGAGAGAAAAGTAACCAAGACAACTACCTAGAAAACATCAAAGGACAGAATAACAGAAACAGATGTGACCACAAATATTTCTAGATCCGTGTGTGCACACATGCACATGGGTGTGTGTGTGTGTGTTACTTAAGCAATCTTCCACTGAAATATATACCCCACCCCTATTTTTGGAGACTTTTGACACATCTCTACAAACTGGCACAAGGAAGGTTTCGGGGTTAATGAGAACATACTAAATCAAATTTGAACAATTTTCTACAATTAAACAATTTTCTAAAATTAAAAGAACTCACAGTCCACTGAGCAGAACAGGCAACAAATAATATATGCTATATTTCATGTGATTAGCGCTCTGGAGAAAACAAAGCTGGGAAGGGCTGTGAAGAGGGAGGAGGAGTTGCAAGTTGCAGGCAAAGCTGGGCTGAGAAGGTGTCATTTACAGGGGATGTGAAGGAGCAGAGTGAGCTTTGTGGAGCTGCCTGGGGAGGTTGGTTTCAAGCAGAAAAATAAGAAAATAAACACAAGCAAAACCCAAATACTAAAATCAAATGAGTTTAAGATGTTAGAAAACAAGTAACAGGTCACACTCAATGAACCCAGAAGAGAGCAATCAGTAAAAATAAAGGCAGTTAGTTTCTGCCTTTGCAGAACATTGGCAATAATTATACATTAGTGAACATCAATGAAACTAAAACTGTTTTTAAAAAAAGAACTAGAAAACAATAGAAATAGTAGAAGGGCTGGGGATATAGCTCAGTGGCATAAGCACCTGCCTGGCAAGTGCAAGGTCCTGAGTTCAATCCCCAGTACCACAAAAAAAAAAAAAAAAAAAAAAAAAAAAAAAAAAAAAGCAAAAAAAAAAAAAAAAAAAAAAAAAAAAAAAAAAAAAAAAAAAAAAAAAAAAAAAAAAAAAA
>PVLD010028929.1:0-18721 GCA_004027595.1 Dinomys branickii | reverse complement strand
AAAAGTCATCCAATAACAAATGCTGGCGAGGCTGTGGAGAAATAGGGGCTCTATTACACTGCTTGTGGGAATGCAGACTGGTGCAACCACTGTGGAGAGCAGTTTGGAGATTTCTCAGCAAGCTAGGTCTAGAGGTTCCATTCAAAGCAGCTATTCCTCTTCTGGGTATTTTCCCAGAAGATCTGAAAACATCATATCACTCTGATATATGTGCACCCATGTTTAGAGCAGTGCAATTTGTAATAGCTAAAATGTGGAAGCAACCCAAGTGTCCATCCACAGAAGACTGGATTTAAAAATTGTGGCATTTTTATATAATGGAATATTATTCAGCTATAAAGAAAGACAGTTTTGGGGACTTTGTAGGCAAGTGGTCAAAACTGGAGTCCATACTCATAAGTGAAATAAATCAGCGGTACATGCGCAGGCAACGTATTGTATCACTGGTGTAAGAACCTGAGGGTGGGAATATAAACTAAGAGACATGAAGGTAATCTGTTCAAAAACAAATAACAGATGGGACGAGGGAAAGGAGAAAAGAAAGAGGCAAAAATGTATGTATGTATATATGTATATACATATGTGCAGGAGGGTTAACATGGTTCTACTAGTGTATTGCATCAGTTAATGCTAAGGAATAATTGATGATGGGTTATTCAATCAATCTTGTATGTCTGTATGTGTTATCTTGAGCACACACTTCGAAGATATCGATATGCAAAGCAGCAACTATTGTTGGTTTTTATTTTACTTTTTTTATATATATACATTTTTTTGTCTTTTGTTTTCTGTTTTTTGTGTTTTTCTGTTGTTGAGATGATTAATTGTTTAACCAATTTCGTATGTCTGTATCTGTGTTCATGCATATACACTTCGAATATATCAATAGGTAAAGCAGCAACTATTGTGGAGTCCATGTCACCTTGTCTGTAAATCAGCTTTGATTGTACTATTTCTTATGCTAATTTGTGTCTGTTTGTTAATATGTTTTTGTGCTTTTACTTTTTAAAATAAAAAAAGATACTTCTAAACATCGTATAAAGATTTTCAAAAGAAAAAATTAAAATAAAATAGGCCCCAGCACTTTGTTGATTGACCTTATAATATTCAATGAATATGCACATGAATGTGTATGTGAATATAATATTGAGAAGATTTTTCATGTGCTCCAAGATGGAAAGACACTCACCAAGCAAAACCCATTTAACTGAAAGTTCCTTGTTCTTTAGCATTCGTTTCTTCTTTTAGCTCTAAACTGCAAGGACCCTAAATACAGAGGGGAAATATTTTGAGCAGTAGAGTCAAACTAAAGAAAGAGAGAAGAGCTATGATAAAAGAAGAGAACAGAGAACAATCATGAAAGCCATAGTCATTATTGGGTTCTTCTCCATAATCTTCTAAGTAAGACAAAGAATATCAACTTCACAGTATTAAAGAATTCATCGTTTGAGCTGTAGTTCTGCACCAGGGATACAGAGGAGAAGCATGAGCTATACCTATAAACAGGGAGTTCCAGAGAAGTACCTTGGGGAGAGTAACCAGGAGGAATTTGAAGAAATCATAGAGGTTTGGACTGCCATAGATTGGAACTCTCAGAAGTTGAGTATCAGTTACCCTTGAAGCAGGCTGTACTTCTCTTTTTGTTTTATTTGTTTGAACTCAGAGCTGAGTTCCAGGATGAAGGCTGAGCTTCACTGTAGCAGCAGATTTATCCTCAACCATTTAGTCTTTTCTTGTAATAAGATCTTGATACTGGTATTGTTCCTGGCCATGAGGACCCAGCTAAGATTAAAAAGCTTGTCTTTTTTACATAATAGGATTTTGTTACGAAAGCAAAGCCTTTGGGAAGGATGTAAAAGTTTCTCTGTCAAGTTCATCTCAACTTCATTTGGTATATTTAAAGATTGTCTTCAGAGCTCCTGTCCAGGGCATCTTTTCCTCTGGGTGTGAAGTGTAAGAATATCAAAAACATAAAAGTCTTATATCTGGTCAAGTAAAGCCCAAAATATAACCTGCAAACAATTTTCAAAGCTAAATGAAAGCCTTTCTTTTAAAAATAAAGACATGAATGTCATTTGTTTTCTTAAAAAAAAACTACAGATTATGCATGAGTCTTTTTCCCTGCTACAAGATGAAGATATCTCAGGTCCAAAGACATTTTTACAAGAAAATGCACCAAAAAGAATAACAGAATTTAAATTTAATATTAAAATATTTGTATAAGATTTTTTTCATTAAAATTTTGAAGGTAGTGACAGTAAAATTTTAATATCAAATCAATATTCTGAAATTTATAAATCTTTTTGTGAGTAATCTTAAGCATAATATCTCTTCTCTAAAAGGAAATATACATTATATAAACTATTTCATTTATATGACCTACAATGATTCTTCTCCCTTTTCTTATAAAGTATGAACTTTTCCTAAAAGTATGGCATTGTAAGACCTTGAAGAAAATACCAGTACCTTTGTTGAAAGATGATAGTATATAATCCTTTCTGAAATGCTTACTATTCCTCCTTCATTGACTTTTTGGTTAATACAATATGGTCCCCAGTTACCTACAATTTAATCAACAGTATCTTGTGGCAACCAAGTCAGAGTGTGGGTTTTTCTCAGCTCAGACTGTCTGGAGCCCTGTCCCTTAAACAGTAACTTTGCACTTAACACCTTAATGGCCTTAACACACAAAGATGGAGAGAAATAGAGATCTGAGGTGGGAATAATTAAAGACAGACACACAAATGCATTTGGTGCCAGATTTTATTACCTCAAACAAGCAAAATTAAAGCAAACATTTTATCATCTCCAATTACAGTTGTCTCCTGAGGATAATTAAGACAAATGAATAGGAGACACTAATGGCAAAACTTAGTACTCAAGGCAAATGAACAATGCACAACCAAAATAACATTAGAGCACATGTAGTGACTATTATAGCTATATAAGCTGGAACAATTTTTTCACTCTTGCTCTTTCCTCCTTTAACCCATCGTCCTACAAGAAGCTTCTTTGACTATCACTCTAACTGTGGAGTTAGCCTAAATTAGCTCGATAAAGTTGGATTTAATATTAGAAGAGAGCTCAGCTCTGCATTATATTGTCTAGGTGATGTTGAAACAATCAGTTTACTTCCTTGCTCTTATATTTCCTTGCTTAAAGAAATCGTGAAAATACCCAACCATTGACCTAAGACGATTGTAACAAATGTAAGAATGTGATAGCAATAAATGAATAACAAGTACACTTATAAAACTTCATGAAAGTTATTGACCTCTCACTTTTCCACCAGCTCATATTTTATAATATAAAATCAAATAAGAATAATGATTGATAATTATATTTTTAAACTTAAAATTTAATGAGAGAACATATACTAAAAACTATTACATAAAACATAGAGCTAAAATCTTATGAGTGTGTAGTAAGTGCTATGCATTATGCTGGAGTCATTTTTTCATGTAACATGAATATTCTTTTTTACTTTAAAGATTATAATAAACAAGAACAATAGCAAAATACCAACAGCATAAAGGAAAAAAACAAAGCAAAAAATAAAAATAAAAATGATACAGGGTCTCAGAACAAAATGATAGGAATAAGCAGTGGTTGTTATATTACTTATTGTTATTGTCAATGAAGTTGCTCAGATTATCAGATGGAAGAATGCAAGATTGATTATACCATTAAAGAGAATAAAAAAATAATAAAAAATTAGAAATGATACAGATGTTTACCAAATGAGATGATAGGTATTTACCAATGGTTGTTATATTGCATGTTGTTGTCTTCTAGTTAGTTGTTCAGATTACCAGATATAAGAATGTGAAATTGGTCAAAAAGAAAACATTATAGGCATTAGCTCTTTATTTCAATAAACCATTAGACTTCAGCAGTATAGTTATCCCAGCTACCCTTTGCAAAACATACAATAGATATTATCAAAGGGAAAGAACTTACTCAAAGGAAGAAAGAACTGGGATGAAGGAAAGGAGAAAAAGAAAGAAAGGAAGAAGGAAGGGACCATTATTCTTTTTTATGTTCCAAATGTCTATTCAGCACGTTGTACTTATTCATTTCTTTAATAAACTGTTAGCAAATGAAAATATTAACAAATGATAAAAAAGTTTAATTAATTTATCTAATCAATAATAAATGACATATAAAAAGTATATTTACACTAGTAAGAAGAGTTTTCTCTGACATATAAAAAGTATATTTACACTAGCAAGAAGAAAACTCTGAGAGGTTAAACTTTGTATTTAAAGTTATAGAAATAGCAGTCAGTGGTAACATGTTCATTATGCTAAATCAATCTAATTGTTAGCGAAGATACTGTTCAGGTTGTTTGATTTGTTGTCCTTTCTACTTATAGTAGTAGTCTCACAACCGATGTACATACTAAGTAGTGAAAATAAAATATATATGGAAATACTCTAGTACTTGGCTTGCAATGAATATTTTGAGTTTTTATAATATTGTTGTTATGGTTGATATATATTATCAACTTGGGGAGTCTAGAGGTTTGGCTGAGTGACTCAACAGGAAGCCAGGGTGCTTACTTTGTATACAGCCTGAGCCTGTGGAAGAGGAGGGCATGGAGATTGTGTGAGAGCTACACGCCCCATGGGTGGGGGTAGGCTGTTTACAATGTAAGGGAAGGAAAGAGGCTGCTTGCAGCCATTCTTGCCGTTTGCTCTGCTTGTTTTGCTGTGCTCTGCTGCCATGAACAGTTTGCCCTCTGCCATGTGCCACTCTGCCTCTGAGCCAGCCAAGTATGGACTGAAACCTCCACAAACTGTAAGCTAAATAAACCTTTCCTTCCTTCAATTAGGTTGTTGGGTATTTTGTCTCAGCAACAAGAGAAAAGTAGCTAAGACAATTGTTCACACGATCTATAATATCTATAATATGGAGACATCCAGCTGTGGACCAGGAACAATTGCATATTAAAGAAAACTCATGACTAGGCATTTTAATGGAGCAGTTTATAGCGCATAAATTAAGTCACCACTATGCTGTCACACTTGGAAAATGACTTCTAAATAAAAAAATTAGGACTTGATAAAGATTCACTGGTATTTAAAGGTGTTGCTTTTGATCAATTTTCCTTCTTTTTAAAAGTTAATTCTTAGGTACCAAAGCCGTCCCATTAAATCAGAACTTTCTGCCTTTTCAGAACTTTCTATTGTTAATGTGGTACCAACAGAACACTGCTGTGTTACAGAGGCCTGCACTGGCTGTCCCAAGCTCTGCATCCTTTGTGTTTTTTCTTTTGTAGTTCTGATCGCCCATATCACCTCTCTCCAGACCCTGCTTGTGATAGTGCTGGTAATGTAGCAGGGGTATATCTTTTAGCCTCTTGGCATCTTACTCTTTCACGTGTATAATGAAGGAGTTGGACTTGGCCACTTCCAAGATTTCTTTCATTTAGATGTCACCATGCTTCTATAATGCCACTTGTCTTAATGTTTCTCACATGCACATTTTCATTTTATGGATGAAGAATATAATGGAATTTGAAGGGGGGTTAGAGATTATTTGTATCTCTGACTCCCTAATCATAAGACTTATTTTTGTATATTTTTTGTATATTTTGTATGTGTAGAAAAGTTCCTTTATGAGAAAAAAAATAATTCAATTTGCTGTTAGTTCTGACTACTAGCAAATGTTTATGGATAGAGAACCTGGCATATTTCTAACCACCACTTCTGTCCTTAGGCCGTCTGTAGGATGACCCTTCAGAAACTGGAAAAACATGGGTGACAGATCTTCCGGGGTTTCTTCTACCTGCAACTAGCCTCTTGTTGTGTGTATTTATATAACTGCTCTTACTTTAGGTACTGCAGGCAGTATGGTGTAAGGGAGTAGCACAGGGTCAGTCTATATACGAAATTCAACTCTAGATAATAGCTGTGTGGCTTGGAGCTTGCCATTTAACATGTGCAAATTGCATGCTTTAATTCCTAGAAAACAGTCACTGTCACGTTCCTTTCATCTCAAAACCACAATTAATTACTTCTGTTACCCAGTTTTCATGGCATTCTGCTCATATCTCACAATGCAATGCAATTATTACATCCTTTACATGGATCTTCACTCTGTGTCTTTTACCGTTTCAAATGCAAGAGGTCTACATTATTCATCACTGTATCCATAGGGCCTGGCACATAGTGTATTCTTAATATGTGTTGAATACAATATGATTAAAGACATCACTTCTGACACTACAGGTCATGAAGCTACCTCAGAGCAGCATAGGGTACTTTCTTTTCTCCTGGATGTTGTACTCATGCAGCACTGAACTCTTAGTCATTTTAGATCACTAGTGCTCTTTTACATGAACTGCTATTTAAGCTAGGAGAAAAGAATTAGAGCCATCATCTGATAGTATGTTGCCATGTGGGTGCAATAGTTGATGACGTGTGGCCCATGTTTGCTGTGGAAGTCATGGATGAATCACAGGAAGGTATTTTATTTTTAGTAGCCTCACATATTAGCTGCAAAGTTGAGCGTGGCATAAACCTTTCTATTCTCCCATTGGTATATGTCCCTTGCTCATTCTGCTAAGTCCTTTCACATCTCTATCTCTTTCTCTCCCTCTCTCTGTAATTACACACACACACACACACACACACACACAAACTTGTGCATAGTGCTCCAGGAAGCAGGGCAAATAGAATGCCAGCTACAATGTATGGTGTCCCCAAAATCTTTTTGTAGTGCCAGTTATGTTGTATTGAATTCTGATTTGGGGATTATCTTTATACGTATAAAAGCAATATAATTATAGTACCCTACAAGCAATAAATTTTAGCAGGCAGGTTGAGAGAAAACAAGAATTAATCAAATTTGTTTTATGGAAAATACAAAACATAGTTATTTCATATTTGGACTAAATATATCCTGACAAAACAGACAATTTTGCATATTTTGATTCCTTTCTGACTTTTATCTCAATGATTTAAATCTATTATTTAGTCTTTCCAAAGGGATAATTATAAAATGCAAATTCAAATATATTCTTTCCTTCTAAAAATATATTTCATACTAGCTGAAGGCCTTTAGCATAAAGCCCAGACCAGTTAAAAAGGAGACTTATTCTCATCTATCCCCAGCATTTCTAAGCTTGCAACGCCCACTCCAAAATTACCCGCCTGCCCACTTTTATATTTCACCCACACGGAGCTGCTCATTAGTCCACATACGCACGAACACCGGGAAAGCTCCATGAACATTGCTTCATGCTAATATCTCTGTACTGGGTGGTTTTCCTTCTTCCCTTTCTCACTGAAATAATTTTTTCTGATTGATCATTATTAATTTCAAATGATAACATCTTTCACGATGCTTTTCTTACCCATTTGTATAGGAGAATTTGATATGCTTGGTGATTTATCTCTTTTCTAGATAGTGCATGAGCTGTTTTATAAGAATGTGGGCTGTATCAGTTTTAAGTTTTCATTGTTTGAATATAGTCTTTAAATCAGGCTTTTCGAACTTAAGCATAGTTCCCTTTTTATCAGCTATGACATGTAAAGTTCTTTTTAATTTTAATGTCAATTCTTTCGTCTATATGATAGAGATAAAGCTAATTATATTGTGCTTTTATTAATTTACTGTGAGCATTAGATGAGGTGGAAATGAAGTAGTAGTTATCAGCGAGGTGTATATTAGTTTCTGAGTGAGTAACTGTGCCAGGCAGTAGGTACACAGTGGGCAGGATGACACAGAGCTCCAAGGATGTCTGTCTTTTAAAGATCTTTAATATTCAGGTGTATTTTTAAAAAAATGTAGCCCAATTGCTAGGATGAAGATACTTTCACATCTTAGGGCATTGTGCCTCTTTGTTCTGATAATTTCATTCTATACCTGGCCTTTGCTGCTCACTAGAATATTTGAGGAACACCTGCGGAATTATGTTTGTGTCTATTGAGACTGCCATATGAAATCAAAGCTTCTTCAAAGTAAGATGCTTAGGAGTTCAACTTCTCCGTCATGAATATAATGATAACTATTACCGTCCTGCCTTGAATGAGCATTGCTCTTGATTTCTTAACTGAGGTAGCATTCTGTTGCTTCTGTTACCACAAGGAGTTTCAGACATTCAGGTCATTTCTGATTCCTAAACTCCTCCCTGAATGATTTCTTCAGTGTACTGATCTGATAGAATGCCACTGCTTCTCTGAGGACATAGTTTGCAAGTAGCCATTTTAATGGCTGTGTCCCATGAAGGGTAAATAGGTGCTTTTTTACATTGTCATCTACACTTTCTGATGGAGGATTTTCCATAAAGCTATTCATTGTGTATGAAGCAAATGCGATCAAACCATATCAAAGTATTTTCTTCTTTGCCGCAGCCTCTACTGTCATCCTGGCCATGTGTTTGGAGCAATTGAAAGTTTCACCCTGTTCTTTTTTAACTCATTGTTATTCATGGCAAATGACACAATAAAATATATAATTTATGAACATCTGAGTTGTTAGAACCTCCTCCACTTCAGGAATTCTGCCCAAGTTAGCCACGCATTTCCACAGTCACACTCAAAATGTACATCTCTTACCTTTCCATTCCGTATCCTTCTGGGAACTGACCGCCCCTGCTCTCACTTCCTCACTAATTTCGTAGTCAGAAATCACCCTGAACGTTTTGTTATGTATAAACACTACCTCCCTCTTAGTGTTTGTGTTGGCTTGTGGTTTTTCAAGGGGAAACAATATAATAGAGGACATACATTTTATAAGATTGTTTTATAATAGTCACCCAAAGAATCACATGCAAAGAGTACAGGAAACCTGTTCTCACACTAAAGACCAAAGAATCCAGCTGAGGGCCTAGAGCCCATGATATCCTGCATGAGTTAAGTTGAAGCCTCAGAGTCCATTACAATTCCTCCCATGCGTCCAACTTTAGGCCTAGAACCCATGACAAGGTCCCTTGCAGGTCTGTTTCATGGGAAAGCCCAAAGGTCTGTAGTGGAAGCTAGAAAGTCTGCGCAGTGGGGTGAAGGATCTGCGCGAGGAAGCTGAGGGATCTGCGCTGGAGCCAGGAAGTGATGCTCAAAGTAATAACCAGAGCTTGCCTGAGAAGTACCACAGCCATCTGCAGCAACAGTGAGATCTTCATTCTTCTGCTCAGATATATGAAAAAGTAATCTCACAGCACCATGGCCCAACTATTACACTGAATGAAAGGCTACGGCCTGTATAGAAGATATAAGAGTTTAATTAATGTACACATATGAGAGGGAGAGTGAGAGCGAGAGGTGGGAGTGGAGAGGAGAGGACAGGAAGAGGGAAAGAGAAATTGCAACTATGGAATTTGAAGAAAAAAAATCCACACAAGATTTAAATCTCAATAAACAGTTTTATATGCAATTTCTGCAAACATGTTTTCATTTGCTATAAAACAGCAAACAGCTTGGGAGGGCTAAGCCAGAAATATGCACACTGAAAGCAGAATAGTCTTGAATAAACACTAGCTTACAAAAAAGCAATTGCCTGCTCTAACACAATATGCTTATCTTGCGGTGCTTCAAAATACAATAAATTTTTCTGGCATACAATAATTTAGTTTAAGTTTACAATAAATCTTTTCTTTGTGTTAAGAAGGTATGGTTTCAGACTTTTTAAGATGTCTGTTTTCACTCAGAAACTGACCATTAGCCATGTAACTTTGGCTGAGCTAGGCTACTTTGACTTTGTAGTTATACTGAAAGAAATTATACTAATGCAATTCTTTTAAAATTAAAACAGAATGTCTGAAGAAAAAAGACATGTTAAACCTTGTGAAAGAAAGCTATTGCAAATATCATAATGAAGAAAAAGGGAGATATTTTAAGGGAAAAATTTGTTTTTGGAGTGGGTGATTAAATGCAAAAGCCATGATATAATATATTTGAATGATCATGACTTGCATTAGAGTTTGGCTTTATACTAAGAAGCCCAAGTCATTTTAGGCTCGCAACTCAAACATATATTACACATCAATATAAACACACATGTGTGGGACTGTGTGTCTCTGTAATTTAGACCAAGAGCGTGGGTGAATGAACATTTTGCTTATAGAAAGATTGTGCTAGATATTCTTATATGTTCATTAACCCCCTTTTGTACCAGACACATTAATCTTGGAGGAGTAAGGAAATGAAGATCTTTCAAAACTTGTCTTCATGAGCTCATGCTCTAACAAATAGTGTATAGAGTTACATAAGGAATTACAACTGCTTCCTGTAAGGATGGCTTTGACGTAACATATAAATGGAAGACTCACACTGTTTCAGAGAAGATTTTAGAAACCCCAAAGAAGAAAGGACACTACTTGACCATTCTATTACATTCACTGCAATATTTGAGTAATAAAAAAAACAACCTTCCTAGCAAAATTAATCAATTTAAATAAATGAGAAACAATGTTTCCAGAACTTAGACTATTCTACATTGCCATGGAAATATTTGTGTGATAAAGAGGAAGACAATATACCTAATGGTATTTGAGGAATCACAATTTAAAGGTAACCAATTAGCTTTTATGTGTATATGTGTATCTCCTTATATTAAGCACACATATGCACATAAACATATACATGTGCATACTGATACACATATGTGTACATATGTATAAAATTAACAAATAGCAATTTTTCAGTGTTTAATATTTATATATCTGGATACAACCATCATTAGAGGATTATATCATAGCAATGATAGAAAATGGAAACAAATCCAGCACACAAAATAATAAATATGTGTATATGTGATTGCATGTGTATTTGTCTTTGTAAATATTTGAATTTTATTTTTATTGTTTTCTAGGATGCTTTTTCATTAAACATAGTTATTTTATATATTATCATGTATAAAGACTTTAGAGACCCATTTCTTACATCTACTTTGCTTTGCCCACATTCCCTTCCTCCTTTTGGGAAGTACTGATCTCCTGTGTCTTGCGATTTTTAGAGTCCTTTGAACTTAATCACTTAACTTCCTGATGTTTGGGGTCTGATTTGAAAGTGCACTCCCTAGAGAAAATTTGTTTTTATTTTGGATATACGCTTGGGATTAGTTATCTAAATCTATTTTAAATCAAATCATTAGTGATTTGTAATAAATAAGGTTTTCATGCTGGGGAAAAACAAACAAAACACCTGTTTACCAAGCTTTGCAGTTCAAAACAGGCAATCTAAATAACTAATCTAGATGAACTAAACTAGTAGTGTACACCAGGCTGAAGAGAAAATGAATGAGCTAGATTTCTTTTATTTCAAAGAGAGAAATAAATGTTAAGGAAAGTTGAGTAATGTAATACAGCTTCCAGTGATGGTTCCCTATTGTCTCCTCTGTAATTCAGTATATTCTTTATTGATTTTGTTATAACAAATATGAAGATAACATTATGTTATATAACATCCAGTGCCAATTCCCTACTATCTTCTCTGTAACTTGGTATTTTGTGTATTGTTTCTGTGTTATTCTGAGTTCTTTTGTCTTAAAAATAAAATTAAAACAAAATCTAAAAGTCAAAAAGAAAAAAGGAAAGTAAAGAAGAAAGCATTTATATGTATTAAATTATATGTACAATGGAAAAGTTGAGTAGGTAGAGATGTAGTAATTTCCTTTCTTCTTAATTACTTTTATTGGTACACTTTTTGTATACATAATGATGATATTCATCATATGAAATTTGTATTTGTACATAATACATCTTGATTCTTCTTTTTTCACCATTCCTCTTCCTTTCCCTTCACTCTTGCTTCCCCTTCTTGTTTACAAAAGCTTTGTTTTCATTTCCCTTCTATTCTATGTTTTCCATTTCCATCTCTTCCCTTGCCCTCCCCTAACTACCCTAACCCTTGAAGACATAGGTGTAGGCAAAGGCTTTAGGAACAAAACCTCAAACACACAGGAAATATTGCAAAGACAACTGAGATCTCATCATATAAAATTTTTTTTTCAAAAAAAAAAGAAACTACCAACGAGTGAAATGACAGAAAGGGAAAAATGTTACCAGCTATTCTTCAGAAAAAGGACTAATATCTACAATATATAAAGAACTAAAAAAATGAGAACCTCCCAGCCAAATTTAAAGACCCAATCCAAAATTGAGCATCTGAAATGAATAGGCACTTTAAGAAATACAAACAACAAATAAATATATTTAAAATTTTCAACATCACTAGTAACATAAGAAATACAAATGAAAACAACACTAAGATTCTATCTAATTCCACAAAGAATGGCTATTACCAAGAAATCATACAACAAAAAGTGCTGACAAAACTGTGGGGAAAAATGAAGCTTTTGTTGGTGGGAGAGTGTAAATAGGTAAAACCAATGTGGAAATCAGTGTGGAGATTTCTAAAAATATTAAAACTAGAGTTTCCATTTGACCCAGCCAGTCTCCTTCTTTGTGATCTTCCTAAAAGCGTTAAAATCATCATACTACACTGATACTTTCACACCTGTGTTTATAGCAGCAAAATTGTTCATAGTTAAATCTTAGAAACAGCCCAAATGCCATTAAATGGATAAATGCATGCAGAAAATGTGGTTTTTATACACAATAGCATACTACTCATTTATAAAGAAGGATAAACAAGATATTCCTAGATAAATAGGTTGAGTTTGAGACCATAACTTTAAGTGCAATAAGTCAGGCACGCAAATTTAAATATTTATTTTTTTCCCTTGTGTGAGAAAACCAAAGGATAAATGAGCACAACTGAGGATAAGCATTTGTAAGCAAGGAGATGCAGCAAATTTTGAGCAAAAAAAATATCTAAGACCTTAAGAGTTTTGAAAGACACCACCCTTCAGATTTAAGCATTCAGTGAAGCAGAGGCAGGGTAAGTTAAAAGAAATTGATGTAGGTATAGTTAAGAGTGAAACTGCACGCAGTGGAAGCAAACTAAGAAATAAATCAGATTTCTTATGACAAAATAATAGTTTGGCTAGCAAATATTGAAGGTTAAAAGTAGAAAAGTATCAGTGAGGTATGATTTTAAGCTCATGATATGTCTCAGATTCAGAAAATCTGTGGAAGAACTGAGTGGGGGAGGATATTTCACTGATGAACATATTAAGGATGATATTGTAGTATAAGACCTAGACACAAAAGTTCAGTTTTGTAACTAGATTTGATGACTTCACTTTCCATTATGGCAGGCAAACTCCCAAAATAAATTCTTTTATTTTACCAAGGTAGTGGCATCAAACAATTATTAGAAAGAGGAAAAAATTGTCTGTTCGTATACAATACATGGAGCTTAATTTTTTTTCATCTTTGTATGAAAATTACCTCAAGTGGAACACTCAACAAATCATATTTAATTGATGTTTAATGTAGTTCGTTACTTACTATATTTAAAACTAAAATTTAGTAGTATAAAGATAGAAATATAAAATTCCTAATTCTATTTTATTTCATTTGTGAGTATGATCTCAAGTTGCATCCATTTACCTATAAAAGCCTCAAGATTATTCTTCTTTATGGCTGAATCGTACTCAGTAATATAAAAATACATCTTTTGTATCTATTTCTTGTTTGATGGACATTTGTGTTGTTTCCAAGAATTCGCTATAATAAATTTGTGCACACATATTTTATGAATATCATATTATCTACGTAGTGTGAGCAGCTGAATGAGTAGTTAAGATCCAAAGTGTAAAACAGATATGGTGAATTGAGAAGAAACTGTTCAAAATAAAGGAGATCCTGATGGGTAAAGGGGAAAGGAAGGAAGACTAAAAGGGAAAATATGTAGATTCATAAGATAACTAAGATAGTTACACAGATACTTTCTCTTAGTTCATTGAAACGCTTGTGCTAACATTGTTTGGACACTATTTCATGCCTATATCTTGTACTCTGAGTAACTACAGTGAAGATAACAATGTTAATTATTTTTTGCTCTCCTATTAGTCTGTTTTGAAACTCTTACTCTTAATTCTTATTTTTTTCTCTTTAAAATAAAAATAATAAAATGCCTGACTGTGGCCTGTATGGATTTGGCAATGAGCTGTGTCAGAAAGAGAACACTGAAGAAACAGCAACAGAGTAATTCTAGCATGAAAATTCAGATGTTACTTCTGGAAAGAGACTCAAGAGAATAATCGTGATGATAATACCGCATAGCATAGTAAGTTTGTAGTTCAAGAGGTGTTCTTGTATACACTATATTATAATTTCAACTGTAAATTAAAAACAAAAGTTTAGGTGCGTTTAAATAAGAGGTTAACATATATAGTATAGTATACTCCAGATGCCTTTGATACATGTTTTTGTTTAAAAGAATTAAATCTTCGTTTAAATATTTCCAAGTACTTGACAGATTGTGAAAGCATTTAATTTATGGTTCAGTAAAGATTGGCCTGTAATCCCAGCATTTGGAGGCTGAAACAGGAGGCTCACTGCAATTTCAATCCCAGCCTAGGCTACATAGAGTTCAAAACAAGTCTGAACTGCATAGCAAATCCCTGTCTCAAAAAAATAAAAACTGAAAATAAAAATAAATAAGTAATTGAAAAGGAAGAATATATTTTGCAGTACTTCCATTTGCATCTCACAGATTCACATTTATAGATGGTTCTCACATGAAATTGCTTTGTGAGTTAAATTATAGAAATTATCTGGGCAGAACCAGCTCCCTCCCCTACATCCTGGGACTTTGCATACAGCCAGCAGGAGGAACCCAGGTGACTGGCTCCTCACCCCTACACTGTTGAGGCAAGGCCACCAGGGGAATGCAAGCACACAGTAGGATGCCGACTAGAGTACACATGAAGGACAGGCAAAACTTGCAGGGTGGAAAAATCTGAAGTAACATTAACAGTAGAAGCCAACAGGTGGTAAGTTAGGTGAACGGGCCTTATGGTTGGGGACAAAGTCACATGAAAGAGAAGTAGGCAGGTGAGGCCACCCCTTTCCTTTTTCTTTTCTGATTTCTTTTTATCTTTCTTTCTTTTTCTTTTCCTTTTTTCTTATTTTATTTTCACTTTTCTAAATAGCCAGGGAGAAATCCAGCTGTAGAGAACTAATCCTAAACCCAGAGACCAACTCCAGATAATCCCTTGCTTGCTTCCTCATTCTTTCTTCTCTGCCCCTTCTCTCATTTCTCAAAGCTTCAGTGATCATCCTTTGTTCTCTATCCTGGTTTCTAATCCATTTTCAGTTACCTTTTTAAATCTTTCTTAAATTATTCCAGCACAGGGTAAAACCACTCTACCTAGAGGAAACACTTGGGATATAAGCTCCTCATTTAAGACCAGTTCTAAGCCATGCATAGAGGTGCATGGCTGTAATCCTAACACTTGGAAGGCTGATGCAGGAGGATCGTTGAGTTTGAGACCAGCTTGGGCTACAAAGTGAGCTCAAGGCCAGCCTGAACTGCATAGTGAGACCCTGTCTCAAGAAGAACCCCCCCCAAAAAAAAAAGACGAGTTCTCTTTTACAACAGTACCTTTTACTCCTGCAGTTAAAGCTACAAAATTAATAGTTACACAGTTAGTTTAGTTTCTAAACTGTGATTGATGTTATTGCCGTTGCTAATTATACTAATAAAGCTAAGAGATCCTATCTGTTGTCATCCAGTGTTCTATCTGCCGTAGCAACACTAGGAAACTCAGTGGTAATAATCTCAGCCTACCCAATGCCAAGAGACTGAAGCCTGAGGTAAAGACATAACAGCATCTCACACTTAATTAATTGGGAATGTAGGACCTTGGGACAAACACTAACCAAGAATCTCCTATACACAGAAAACATCCTTGAAGAGCAGACTTTTCCTAGAGAGGCCTTGATACTGGTGATAAAGTTATCTACTATAAAAATTTAAAAGAATCAACACAGAACACAAAAGAAAAAATTGTAATAGAAAATGACAAGATGAAGACACAAAATGCAATGTTAGACCTCCAGCCCATCCACAGCAAGTCCAGGACACATTCAGATACAAGAAAATGGAAGACGTACATCTAAAATTTCAGAAATGATGGCAACTAAAATAAAGAAACAAATCCATGGGACTGTAGAGTTAATCAGATCAGAAATAATCTCTCAGGTAAAAGAAGACATGCCAACCATAAGGAAGGAATTACTCAGCAAATCCAGAGTAGATATGGATAAAAAAAAAAAAAAGAGGAGCATAGTAAAATGTTGGAAACCCAAAATTTTGCCAATTGTCCCTCAGACAAGGAACTTCTACGTAGAACATATAAAGAATTGAAAAACCCAGACCCACCGAATTCAAAGACCCAATAAAAAAACTGAGCATCTGAGACAAATTCACACTTCTCAGATAAAGAGATACAAGTGACAAATAAATATGTAAAAAATGTTCAGCATCACTCATCATTTGAGATATGCAAATTAAAACAAACCTAAGATTCCATTTCACTCCAGAAAGAATCACTATCATCAATATATCAACCAATAACAAATGCTGCAGGGGTTATCAGAATAAAGGAACACTTTTCCACTCTTAGTGGGAATGCAGACTGATCCAAGTGCTGTCGAAATCAGTACAGTGATTCCTCAAAAAGATGGGATTACAGGTCCAATTTGACCCAAATATTCCCCTTCTGCATATCTTCCCAGAAAAATTAAAAATCATACCATAGTGATATATGCGCACCAATTTTATAGCAGCACAATTTGCAATTCCTGAATGTTGAAAAGAATCCAAATGTTTATGAACTGAGGAATGGATAAGAAGATGTGGTATTTTTATAGAATGCATAGAGAAGGATAAACTTGAGACTTTCATAGGTAATTGAATACAATTTGATATTATATTCATAAGTGAAATAAATCACACTCACATGTGTAAATATCATATTGTGTTTCTGCTGTGAGTAACTGAAAGAGTAAATAAGGTCTAAAGTGGAAAATAGATATTGTAACATAGGAAGAAATTGTTTAGAGGAAAAAGGAACCAGGATGGGGGAATGAATATTGGAAGGAAGAGAAAAAGGAAAATAATGAAAGTTAGCTGTACCACTAGTGTCTCTTAGTTCATTGAAAAGCAAAGTTTGTGCTAAAGTTTATTAGAGAAATTTTTATGTCGCTATATTTTGCTCTGAATAACTACTTTGAAGATGACAATATGCAGTGTATTAGCACTTTTTATTCTCCTATTATTGTGTTATGAAATTATGTTTTACCTTTTTTCCATAAAATAAAAAGAAAAAAAGAAATTATCAGGGCACCAAAATTTCCATTTGTAAAGTACAAATGAAAACTAGCCATTTATGCCTCAGGTGGAATCCTGTAAAATTCAGCTGTCAAACCCTAAGTTTTTCCATTGAAGTTAAAGCATGCTTGAGGCTTTTGTCATGAAGCATCAAAACAGATTTTCAGATGGGAGAAATATGCTTTAAAAGCTAACTCATCTCAAACATAGATCAAATTATGTGTGTAATTCTTGATTAAAAATTCTTATTAAAAGTGAAGGTGAATTTGGAGTCAAAGAAGTAGGATCAATAATTCTGATATTGTTTACAGTTGAGGTTATATAATTTCTCCTTTAAAACTGCAAAGTCTATTTCCTTAGAAATGTTAGAAATAAAATATTATGAGGGATGGAATTATTACATGGGAGAAATGCAGTGGAAAAGGCAGACAAAAGCTTGTTAAAATTGAAAGTGTCATGGATCATACCCACACTAAAGACAAAGCAAGTAAAGTTTTAAATAAAAAATGATCAAATTTTATCAAACATTACTTGTATTACTGAATATCTGAAAGAACAAAATTATAACATGACAAAAAGCATATTTAAATATAGGATAAATTACCAGCTTCTTAACTGACAAAAGATAATACTTTACAATCAAGAATTACTCTGAATCCCAAGCAGCATTAGTTAAAAAATAAAGACACAGTAAAAGTACAGAAACATTAGTGAAAATATAGAAAACAGATAATAATGAGATTTAGAGGAAAAAAGACATTTTATACAACTACTAATACATGTTGACTTCTCATTAGAAACAATGAAATTCAATAAGTAAAAGTTATAAAATTTAATAGAAAGAGTCAAACTAGTTAAACATCTTCTGAAAATATTCTTTAAAAGGAAGGTGAATATTTACAGCCACATCTTGGCTTAAAATTCTGTTTCCTATTGAAAAGATGTAGAACTCTTGAGAGAGATGAATCCAAGAATGACATATATGAAGAAAATCAGTAGTACCAGTTGTAAGAAGGAGCAGGCATATTATTCTACTATATCAATTTATTATTTTTATTACAGATACAATTAAAAATTTGGAAGTGTAAAAATATGCAAACTTATTATCTCCTGGTTCTGGAGGTCAGAAGTTTGTATACATGATTCAGTCTTACAAAATGAAATCAGAGTTGACGTAGTGCAGTTTTGTTTGTTTTTGAAGTCTTCAGGGATGAATCTGCTTCCAAGTATTCCAGTTTCTCCAAAAAATTTTTTTAACGCAGTTGCTGCTTCAGTATCTATTTCTGGTCTGATGTAAGCTACTTGAAACCCATTCACACCCTGTCATCTCTGATCACCTGTGTCGTAGCCCTTTGCTCCTCATTTCACTGGCCCAAAACTCAATACAGCCCACAACAGCCTGTCACAGTAAAGCCAGTCAGTCAGCGCTGGATTAATGTAATAAGTTCCTTCTCGTGGGTTTCTTTTGAAATAATCCTTCCATATCCCTGAGAGAAGCTAAGGGATAACTCCTATAGCCCTTAGTAAGCAGA
>PVLD010028928.1:0-18723 GCA_004027595.1 Dinomys branickii | reverse complement strand
CTCCAGGGTACTGGACTAAGATCAGCAAACTTGGTTCATCACTTCTTTTTGTAAATAAAATTTTATTGGAGAACAGCTATGCTCTTTTTTTCACATTTTGTCTTTGGCTGCTCTGCACTACAGTGGCAGAGTTGAGCAATTGTAACAAACCATGGAGCCTGCCAAGCCCTAAATATATCCCATCTAGCCGTTCACTGCAAATGTTTTCTGACCTCTTTGGGGCTCTCCTGACCCTGCATCTCTCTGTATTGTAAGTCCAGGTGGCCTTGTTTGTGTTGTTCAGTAGAATTTGTGTGTCTCCGGTGCTCAGGTCAGTGTGTGGCATGTAGGCCTGGAAGACTAGTGACTGTTTTCTGCACTGTATACCTAACACTGAAGGGAAAAGATGAACAAGGCTCTTGTGTGAACCATGCCTGAGAAGCATAGAGGAGAAAAATGAAAAGAGGACCAGAGAAAGAAAAGGTAGAGAAAAGTAATCTGTTTGCTCTGGGAACTAAGGTGAGGTTTTGAGGGTGAATGACACTCACCTGGCAGGGTTGTTCTAAGGTTTAAAGGAAATGGATATCACTAAAATGGAACCAAACCATCTCTTGCTACTTGATAGATCTCTGGAGCTCTTTTGGTAGCACTCTAAGTACCAGTAATTGAAGGTTCAAAAACAACCCCAAAACACTCAGTCCTGCCAGAGGTTAATTTCCCCGTTCTGTAACATAAGGGGATCCTGCTTGACCATCTCTTTGGTGTCATCCAGTACTGGTCTTCACAGAATGCATCCTCCCTTGGCAAACCTCAGTGTATATAGAAGTAACTCAGGTGCAGTCACTGCAGATGCCCACCAGAGATCACTGTAGGATGCAGTTGATTCCTCTCTGTGTCGGCCTTCATCAAGAAAGCCAGCACATTACCTGGGTGTCTGTTTAGCTACTGGACCACAGCATTAGGCTCAGAAGTCAGAAAACCATACACATTCATCCCTGCATGTCTTGGGGCAGTTCATGTGCTACATCTCTGCCTTCCTAGTAGTGTGAAGGGAACAGCACCTCTTACTTCTTGCTTCCCACTCATCCAGCTGTAAAATACGGGTTTATTCATTACAGAGTCCCCCTTTCAAGTATAGTTCTAATAGGTATTTTCTGTATTTGAGGAGCAGAATTGAGCCTAATTATGGAAGACTAAAAATCTTGAATTTTCAATGAAAACACAAGTATTTTCAGGAGTTTGACATGTGTCTCTTTACATATCTGTTCTGCTATGAACGACCTGCCATCTCAAAGCCATGACTGTCAAAGAGATGCTCTGTTTTGCTCAGGATCTTATAGTCCTGCTCTGGGATTAGACTGTTGTTGAAACATCACTGGTCTAATTTCTTTGTAATTTATTTAGCCACATGAGTTTTAGCCTTAGTCGTAAAGATCTGGGAAAGGTGGGTAGCATGGATCTTGAGTATGTGTTTACCTATGCCATTCTTCTCCCCATCAATTCTACTCTTATTCAGATAGGTCCACTTTTTGGGTAAGAAAAAACTTTTATGCTTCCTAAATGGTTGGGCCCAACCCAACATCTCCCACATTGTCTTGGAACTAGGCTTGAGCATCTGATTAGTTCTGGCCAATGAACTGATTGTAGGTGACACGTGTCACTGTTTGCTAAAGCACTGCAGAGTCATCTCTGTGTCATATCCTTCTCTGTTTTCATGCTACCTTGATCTTGTGAGCCACATTGACCAACTTACAGGCCACAGAATGGAAGTCACTAGACTGAATATGATTAATAAAACTTTCTCCCTTAAGCCACTAAAAGTCCACTATTTGTTATTGCAGCAGAACCTACCATATCCTGACTAACAGATGGGGAAGGTGAGCATGTATTATTGGGGAGGGAAGAGCTTTATTCAGGAGGTACTTGTAGTTTAAGAATTTCTATTATTTTAATTATTTCTATTTTAAGATTTCTATTATAAAATTTTAAGTATTTCTATTATTGATGTATTTGTAAGCATTTGTAAATGGAACAGTCTTGTAGGATAAGTGTTATGTAAGGGAAAGTGCTGTTATATGGGAAGCATGTTGCTGGCTTCTGACAGAGCTCAGAGATAATCCTGTAGACACCTTTGTGCAGCAAAATAAGATCCATTTGAGTAATGCATGTGGATGACTCTTGAGCCAGTGATCCTATGGAGAAATACCTACAAAGGTTCATAGAAGAACCATCCAGCTCCCAGATAAAAGAAGCCGGACCACTCCTAAGATTAGTGGAGGTACCATGACCTCTTGCCATTCTTTGGAAAGTTAGATTTAACTCTTTCCAAAAGCCTGGAGATTCTTTTTCTGTCTACCCAGGCCCAACTTATACCACATGAAAAGAATTTCAAATAATTTTTTCACAAGCAGACTTATTTTTAATGTCTTTGATTCTACACCAAAAGAAAGGAATTGAGTTCAGTGGTTATCACCTTAATACATTTTTTTCCTACACAAAGAGACTGATAGGAAAATGTGCAATATTTTAGTCTCTTAGGAAATTTCCAAGGATATCATTAAAGTCCACTGGTGATTAATGATTTTTATGGTTAGCCACGGTTAAGCAAATTTACTTTCTGCAGAATACAGCTTGCTTTAACTTTACTCGTAGGTTTAGTTTTAATTTGCTTCCTCCTCTTCTTCTCCTGCTTTATTTCCCCCTCTTATTAACTTAGATGGTAGAGTATTATCCAGTAGCCCACATCCTCTCACAGGAGCCTTGGGCTTGTCTTTCTCCCTTGGGTTCTGTTTGGTAGTGAGCTATCTCCTCAAGGTCTCTCTTTCTCTCCAATATCTGTGAGATTCCTCAAGGAGCTGCAGCCCTATCATACTAAGCCATTAAAGACTTCCTTAGAATCCAAGCATTCAGCTCCAGGCTTTCCAAATGACAACTCTTAGTGAACTGAGAAGGTGAAATTGTACTGCGTTCCTTGGAGCCCTTCCTTTAAGGTGCTCCAGAGGTACTTTCTGCCTTGAGGGACCTGCAGGCATTGTCCTTTGCTGGCAGTCCTTTCCCACATATTATTTGTCAGAAACAACTGCAAATCTATCCTTTGGTTTGCTTAAATGGCTTTAACCTATGGTCTTATGATTAACTAGGAAAGCAAGTTTTAAAAGCCAATAAAATGTTACACTTTTATAAGACAAATTTGTTGTGACTCATTTGGGCTCTTGGTACCTAGTATCTAGCTTCATGGATTATGATGAGCTTCTCAGAACAAAGGAACAGGGTGACTACTATCTGTGTATTTGCAACAGGCTTTCCACTTCCCCCACATTTTGCAGAAGTTTTCCTCTGCCTCCTGGGGCACTGCTGACTGCTGTATCTTATCCTTTTCCTGAGGGTGCTAGCAAGAGATTATAAGGCCTCCAAGTGTTGGATATGCTTATAAGGTCTGACATTATTATCTGATGCACTCCTTATCTATTGCTGTATAACAAACTACCCTGAAATTTAGTAGCATGAATCAATGAACTTTGATTATTTCACACAGATTCTGAATGTTAGGAATCCATTTTGGCTTAGCTGGGCAGATGTGGCGCAGAATGTCTCACAAGATTGGAGTGAAGCAATTGGCCAGGGCTACCTCCATCTCCAGGTTTGCGGGGGGCCCTAGAATCTGCTTCTGTGCTTCCTCAAATAGTGACAGGCAGCTGCAATTCCCTGCTGTCTGTATGCCCTTACACAGGGCTGCTCAAAAACAGCAACCTGCTTCTCCAGTGAGTGGTCTATGACAGAGCAGAGCAAGAGAAAAGCCCCAGTGATTTGTAACCTAAACCTCAGTACCGAGCCATCATTTCTGTTGTGTGCTATTGGTCACACAGACTGATCCTGGCATGAAGTAGGACTACACAGAGGACGAATACCAAGAAGCAGGGATCACTGGGGACCACTTGGAGGCTGCTCACTACACATGTTTTATTCTTTGGCCAGCCCTCCTTTCCAGTGTTTCAGGCTAGCTCATCTTTTTTGTCCCTTGAATGTGGCATGCTCACACTTGCCATAGTGCCTTTGCAGATGGGGTGCCCTCTGCCTGTGGAAGTTTGTGCCCTTCCTTACCTAGTTAACTGCACCTTTGTGATCAGCTCTCAGCTTAATCATCTGTTTCTCAGAGAAGCCTTCTCTGACCCTCCCTCTACACTTCTTTGCTCTTAATATAATGATCATTTTACATTAGGTACTTTCTTAATTAATGTCTTGCTCTACTACTCACTCTGTGTTGTAGACACCAAATCCATGTTAGCTTTTGTCCATGAACATATCCCTGGCTCAGTACCTATTGCTAGACAGTTGTGTTTAATGACCTAATGCGACAAAGGAGAGGCCAGCGTGTAGGGAAGGTACGTGTGAAGCAGTCCAGGTATGTAAGGGGAATAAATTGTGAGCTAGAATTACATGAGGGGAGAAATTAGGCAATTCTCCTCCCTCCAAACTAATTATTTCCTTACCACTGATCTCTATGCTGCCCTTTTCCTTTTCTCCCTTTTCCGTGCTTGTCTCTTCCTTTTGCTTGTTTAGCCCACTTTACTCTACCTCTCATCTTCACAGTGATGGTAATTGGAGAAAGAGAATTGCACACTGGAATGAGAAAATGAGAAGTGAAGTGACCTGTGCAATAGAACCAAATGTTTTCTAACAGTCCTGGGCAAGGTATGGAAAGGTGAGGCAAATGTCTTCCAGGCCAGAAAACTTGCTTGTTCCACAAGTGAGGTAGTCAGGGCAGAGTGTCCTGGTATGTTTATTCAATCATAGATTCATTTAAATAACATTCACCAGTGGCATTTTAGCAGAGACTGGGCTGGGTATTGAGGTCATAAAGATTTAAGGAGGTAGGATTCCTGGCATAGAGGATCTCACTATAGTACCTCAGCTCTTAAATTGTGGTCCATGAAACAAGAGCTTCAGCATTATCTGGGGATTTGTTAGAAATGCAGAATCTTAGATCCTATCTAGAGATACTGAATGGGGATTTCCAATGAGCTACCAGTTGATCTATATAGTTACTAAAATTTAGGGAGCACCTGGGTATCAGATACAGGCAAGGAAAAAGCTGAGGAAAATATATGAAGAATTGTTAGCATGAGTGTAAACTCAATGGACCACCATATTTTGGCCCCCATCTGCCAAAGCCATTGGGTATGGGCTGTGAGGTCAAGAGATTGCAAATGAACAGGAATTTGCGGAGCAAAGGGTTCCACAGGGTACGTCAAGTAGAGGAAGTAGAATATATAAATACCTGTTGACATTCAGAAGCATGGCCCACTCAATCAGATCCAAGATATTCAACCTGGATAGAACCAAGACTCGAAGTGGGAAGTGATACAACATACACTAGGTACATGAGAGCACATGGTCGGAAGTAGATCACAGTATGCTTTCCTGACAAAGCTGGACATTACTTTTAAAGCATTGACAAGTCATTGGTTTTTCTAGTTTGTACCAGTGGGAGATCATTCTGAATAGGAGCAGAGCTAATGATACCATAAAAATATATCTATTGAGCATATATTATATATTAGGTGCTATAGAATAATTCCTTATTCTATTTAACCCTTCCAACAAACTTATAAGGTAAGCACTATGGTGAATTTTTGGTGCTCAAGGGATATATTACTCTCCATAACACACTGAAATGATAGGGAGAAGATTCCTTTTATGATGCTACCGAAAGGGGCAGAACAAAGTTGCTTTGAATTTGGGGGATGAGTGTCCATATCACTCTCTATATTGGAGGCAACACACTCTGTTCTTCCTTCTCAGGAAGTGACCAGAACCAACACTTCTGTTGTCCTTCTTCGTTTACAGCTTTCTCTTAAAATGCTGTTTCCTTTGAGGAATAATGTCTTATGCTTCCTAACATGGGCTACGCATTGTCAGCCAGCACAACACAGAGATCTCAGGCAATTGCAGGTGCACTGTGCGTTACCTTTAAAGTGAATTCTCTGAATAAACAGTTCAGTCAAGAAACACCAGGTGCCCAATCTCACAACCAGTAAAGTCAAACCTGACTTTTGCATCCTATACAGAGCCATTTTTACCAAGGTTGGCAGTAGCCAGAATTGGGAGGCAAGGCACATTTGTCTTAGGGCTCCCCTGCCAACCATTCTTGGAAAACTGTCAGCCTTAGTTGGATTTCTTTTTCCCATCAGAACACCTGGCCTGTTTCCATTTCCTCAGAGTCTTCCCTTTCTTCAAGAAAATGTGTCATGATATATCAATTAACTGGATATTAAACCTTTGCAATGAGTTGGCCCATCAATAATACCCTGCCTTCCAGATTATAGACACCTCGTATTTTGAGTGATGCTAATATGGAGCATGGAGAATAAGATTAGAGAAGGTTGTTTCCACTAGGGATACATTCTTTTCCTTTCCCACAGTCCTGTCATCTGTTACAACAGTGAAGATGGAGAAATAGAAAGCATCTCTGCCTAAATAGTCTCAGTTGTTTTTTCTCTTGGTTTTGCTGTTTCTTTGGCCAAAATTTATATGAGCATATATATTGAAAAAAGGAATTTTTTTTTCAAAGTGTTAACTGAAGTATTGAGAAGTGGGGAGTGAAAGGAGAGAGAAGGGTAATAGTTTTTCTTTATATTTTCTGTGTTTTTGATGATGTGAGACTAGTGATGATTTTATTGCATGTGCATGCCATGGTGTCCAGCTCAGTAAGAGAAGCGGACATATATCTCAACTTGAGCCAAAGTAAAGACACTTCAATTTATTTTTTTAAAATTTTATTTCAAAGAGAGAAAAAATAATAAAAAAAACAATGAAGACAAAAACAAAACAATAAAAATGATGCAGGATTTTAAAACAAGATGAAAGGAATTAACAATGGTTGTTATATTACACATTGTTATCTTCAACAATGTTGCTCAGATTACCAGATGTAAGCATGCAAGATTGAGCAAACAATTAAACAGAATAAAAAGTAAATAAAAATTAGAAATGATACAGGACTTCACTAAACAAGATAGTAGGAATTCAACAATGCTTGTTATATTGCATATTGTTGTGTTCAAATTAGTTGTTCCTATTACTAGATATAAGTATGCAAAATTGGTTAATAAGAAAAGTTTGAGGCTGGCTCCTTGTGGATGGGGAAGTGGCATGGGAGCAGGCCTGGACCCTGTGGACCTCTTGGTTGGCAGGTGAGGCCCATGCCTGTGCTCCATTGTCTCCTTGTGGGTGGGGGAGCAGCAAGGGAGCCGCCCCAAGCTCTGTGGACCTCTCAGTGGGGAGGTGAGGTCTGCCCTTCCTTGACCAACTGCCTGAGGACCCCAGAGCAGCGACCCCTGTCTGGCTACCATTCACAGCTGAGGCCTGCATGCATTCCACTGATGGCCTGGAGACCCTGGTACTGAAGGCTACCATTTCCTTCACAATTACAGTTTTGGTCAGAGATATGTGCCCCACCAACTGCATGGGGATCCCAGTCCAGGTGGTCCACTTCCCTCTACCATCTTGGGATAAGTCTGACACCCAGGAAAACTAGGGTCCCTGGGGACCTTCAGTGAGCTGCCTGGGAGGTGTGTGGCTCAGTGCTTTCCTTCTGACATCCCAAATGACAAGACATAGGAGCAAAATGTAATCTCAGAACTAAACTCCACCCAAAACAAGTCCAGAGGATATTGACATAGAAGAACCTGGAAGTCACATAATTGAAATCTCTGAAATGATCACAACTGAAGTAAAGAAACAACTCCATCAGATCATAGAAGAAATCAGATCAGAAATAATCTCCAAGTTAAAAAAAAGTGACAACAATAATGAAAGAACTGCTCAGCACGTCAAAAGACGATATATATAAAAATAGATGAGCACAGGAAAACGATGGAAACATTAGATGAACAATGCAGGACAGAACTAGAATGCATGAAAGCAATCAAAGAGATATTTAGGAAATTAAAACTTCAATCAAGAGCTGAAAAAGCCACTTGAATAAAGCCAAAGATAGACTTTCAGATCTTGAAGACAGCATTGCAGCCAAGGATCATGAAAGGAAAGATCTTTTAAAAATAACAAAGAACCATGAAATATCAATTAAAAAACTGCAAAACAATGCAAGGGGAAATAATGTAAGATTAGTAGGTGTCAATGGAACAGCAGGAGTCAATACAAATGACATAAAAAGGATATTTGCAGAAGTAATAGCAGAAAACTTCCCAAGCAAGGAAAAAGAATCTGTCATACACTTACGTGAGGCATATAGAGCCCCAACTAGCCAAAACCAAAATAAAATGACACCCAGGCATATAATAATCAAGATCATAGATATCCAGCAAAAGAACAGACTATTAAAAGTCATTAGAGAAAAGAAACAGATCACCTATAAAGCAAAGGCCATCATAATCATGGCATATTTCTGAACACAATCCATCAAATTAAGAAGAGCTTGGAGTGAAGTATTCCAGGTCCTAAAACAAAATAATCTCCAGCCCAGATTGATGTATTCTTTGGAACTATCCTTCAAATTTAATGGAGAAATAAAATATTTTCATGACAAAGAACAACTGAAGAACTTCATAAGTGCCAAACCAACCTTACAAAGAGTACTAAAAGATATTCTAGAAGGAGATAGAAATCACCACAATTCCAAGAACAACAATAGAAAGGAACCACCTTGTACAGCAAGGAATTAAACAGAGAGTAAAAGTAGGAAATCAACAACAGATAAATAACATGACACAGATAAATCAACACATCTCAGTTATAAACATTAATGCAAATGGCCTCAATTCACCAATCAAAAGAAGCAGACTGGCCAAGTGGATGAAGAAACAAAATCCAACAATATGCTATGTAAAAGAAATACATTTAACTCAAAAGAAAATTCATAGACTGAAAATCAAAGGATGGAAAAAAATGCTCCACAGAACAGGAAACCAGAAAAAAAAAGGGATAGCAATTCTATATGCAGACAATGCAAACTTTAAACCAAGAATGATCAAAAGAGATGAAGAAGTTCACTACATATTTGTCAGGGGAAAATTTCAAGAGGAAGAGATAACAATCTTAAAAATGCATGCACCAAACATGGGAGCACCCAACTATACAAGACAAATCTTAATAGACATGAGAAACCAAATAACTAACAACACTATTGTAATGGGGTACTTTAACACCCCATGGACACAATTAGATAGGTCAATGAGACAAAAAATCAGCAAAGAAATAGCAGAATTGAACAAAACTTGTGAACAAATGGACTTAGATGTTTACAGAGTGTTCCACCCCACAACATCAGAATATACATTCTTCTCAGTTGCACATGGGACTTTCCCTAAAATAGACCACATATTAGCCCATAGAACAAACTTAACCAAATGGAAAGGAATTCAAATTATCCCATGTATACTATCTGACCATAGCACAATAAAATTGCAAATTAATAACACAAGAACTCAATAAAAACATGGAAACTAAATAATAGCCTCTTGAACAACTAATGGGTCACAGAAGAAATTAAATAATATCTGCAAGCAAATGAAAATGTTGATACAACTTACTGGAATCTGTGAGATATACTGAAAGCAATCCTTAGAGAAAAGTTTATAGCAGTGAACTCACATATCAGGAAAACAGAATGAGAACAAATAAATCGCTTAATGCTGCACCTCAAATTTTTAGAAAAAGAACCAATCAAGCCCAAAGCCCAAAGAAGGGAGGAAATTATAAAGATCAGGGCAGAAATAAATGCAATTGAGATGAAGAAAACACTATGAAGAATTTAATAAATCAAAGAGTTGGTTCTTTGAAAGAATAAATAAAATTGATAAACCACTAGCCAACCTTATAAAAAAAGGAAAGACTGAAATTCATGCAATAAAGAACGAAAAAGGTGAAATCACTACAGATCCTATAGAAATTCAGAAGATCTTCAATACTTACTTTAAAAATCTTTACTCCCATAGGCTGGACAACATAGGAGAAATGGACAGATCCCTAGAGATGTATGAATTATCAAAGTTGAATCAAGAAGATGTAAAAATCTGGAATAACCCAATATCAAATATGGAAATTAAAAATGTGATTAAAAACCTACTGACAAAGAAATGCCCAGGTCCTGATGGATTCACAGTTGAATTCTACAAGACATTCAGAGAAGATTTAATGCCTACACTCTTCAAACTGATGAAATTGAAAAGGAAGCAAGTCTCCCTAACTCATTTCTGGAGTCAAGTAATATATTGATACAAAACCAGAGAAAGACTCAACCAAAATGACAACTATAGACCAATCTCACTAATGAATATAGATGCAAAGATACACAATAAAATACTAGCAAACAGAATTCAGCAAATCATCAAGAAGATAATACACCATGATCAAGTAGGATTCATCCCAGGGATGTTAAGGATGGTTTAATATACACAAATCAAACAATGTAATACACCATATCAACAAAGCCAAAGAGAAAAATTTCGTAATCATATCAATATATGCAGGAAAAGCTTTTGACAAAATCCAACATACATTCATGATAAAAACCCTACAGAAAATAGGAATCAATGGGTTTTACTTCAATCTGATCAAGGCTGTCTATGATAAACCAACAGCCAATATCATACTAAGTGGACAAGAAATAAAGGTTTTACTTTAAAATCATAAACAAGACAAGGATATCCACTGTCATCATTCCTATTCAACATAGTTCTGGAAACATTAGCCAGAACAATTAGACAAGAGAGAGATATAAAAAGAATAATAATAGGAAAGGAAGAAGTGAAATTATCATTATTTGCAGATGACATGATACTCTACATGGAAGACCCTAAAAACTACCACTCCACCAGAAAACTAGAATTAATCAACAAATTGAGTAGCATAGCTGGACACAAAATCAACATTCAAAAATCAATAGCATTCTTATACACAAACAACAAACATACTGAGCGAGAAACTAAGGAAACCATAGCTTTTAAAATAGCATCCAAAAATTTAAAATATCTAGGAATGAATCTAACAAAAGAAGCAAAAGATCTACAGTGAAAACTACAGTACTCTGAAAAAAGAGATTGAAGAGGATTTTAGAAAGTAGAAAGATATTCCTTGCTCATGGATAGGAAGAGAAAACATTGTGAAAATGGTCATACTTCCTAAATTGTTGTACAGATACAATGGAATTCAAATTAAGATACCATTAGAATACCTCACAGAACTAGAGAAAACATTCCTAAAATTGATCTGGAACCAGAAGAGATGCAGAATAGCAAAAGCAATCCTGGGCAACAAAGACAAGGTAGGTGGAATCACAATCCCTCACTTGAAATTATACTACAAAGCTACTGTGATAAAATCAACATGGTACTGGCAAAAAAAACCCCAGACCTGAAGATCAATGGAACAGACTAGAAGATGTAGCCACAACCACAGACACACTCATCCACCTTATCTTTGACAAAGGGGCCAAACATGTTCACTAGAAGAAAGATAGCCTCTTTAATAAATGGTACTGGAGAAGCTTGTCTTCTTCACATGCTAAAGACTAAAACTAGGCCCATGTCTATCACTATGCACAAATTCAAGTCAAAATGGATTACAGATCTAAATATTAAAGCAGAAACATGAAATCTACTGGAAGAGAAAGTAGGTAAAAAGCTTGAAGACATAGGAATAGGCACAGAGTTCATGAACAAAAGCCAAGCTGCATGGGAGATACTTTCAAAGTATCAACAACAGGGATCTCATCTTACTGAAAAGTTTTGTACATTTAAAGAAATAACCAGCAGAGTAAAAAGAAAATCCACAAATTGAGAGAAAATTTTATCCAACTCTCCCTAAGACAAAGGACTCCTATTGAGAATAAAGAATTAAAAAACATCAGCCCCCCAAAATTTAAAGACTCAATACAAAAATGAGCATCTGAGATGAACACACACTTCTCTGATAAATACAAATGGCAAATAAATACATGAGAAAATGTTCAACATCATTAGTTGTTCATGAAATGCAAATTAAAACAACCCTGAGATTCCATCTTACCCCAGTAAGAATGGCTGTCATTGAGAAATCAACCAATAACAAATGCTGACGAGGCCGTGGAGAAAAATGAACCCTTTTTCACTGCTGGTGGGAGTGTAGACTGGTGAAAACACTGTGGAAATCAGTTTGGAGATTCCTCAGTAAACTAGGACTAGAGGTCCCCTTCAATCCAACTATTTCCCTTCGGGGCATTTTCCCAGAATGGAAAACATCATACCACAGTGATATATGTGCACCTATGTTTATAACAGCACAATTTTTAATAGCTAAATGGTGGAAGCAACCCAAATGTCCATCTACTGAAGAGTTGATAGAAAAGTTGTGGTAGTTTTACATATTGGGCTATTACTCAGCTCTAAAGAAAGATAATCTCGAGGCTTTCACAGGAAAATGGACACAGCTAGAGTCCGTACTTGTGAAATAAATCAGACCTGCATGTATAAACACCATACTATCCCACTAGTGTAAGAACCTGAAAGACTGAATAAAATCTAGGAGGTACAGTAGATGTTGTGAAAGGGGAGGAAACTTCAAAAGGAGAGAACAACTGGGATGAGGGAAAAGAGAAAAGTAAAAAGGGAAAAATATGTATGTATACACAGGATAGCTAACAGAGTGGTACTACTGATTTTTATTGCTCTCTTGAAAGGGACAGTTAATGTTTAAGGATATGAGCAATCTTACATGTCTATATTTGTTCATCTGTGTATCCAAATTGAAGATATCTATATACAACAACCATTGTTAATTTCTTATCACCTTGTTTGAGATTCTGTGTTGCTTGTGTTGTTTTTGTGTTATTTTCTAAACGTATGTGTGTTCATTAAGATGTTTTTGTTCTTTTATCTTTAAAATAAAAAAGAAAAGAAGTTTGAGCATTAACTGTTCCTTTCAATAAACCAACAAACATCACAATTCACTTATCCTAGCTATCCTTATATATAGATATATATGTATTTTCATGTTTTACTTTTAAAGAGAAAATAACAAAAACAAAGGCAAAAACAAAACAATATAGAACAATAAAATGATACAAAATTTCAAAACAAGGTGTTAGGAAATTAACAAGGGTTGTTACATTGCATATTGTTCTTCAAAGTGGTTACTCAGACAATCAGATATAGGCATGTAATACTGATCAAACCATTACACATCAACTGTTTCTTTCAATAAACCAATAGAAACTAGTAGTATAATTATTTTAGCTATCTTATGTGTGTGTGTATATATATATATAAATATATATATACATATATATTTCCCTTCCTTCTCTTTTTTCTCTTTTCCTTCATTCCAGTTGTTCTTTCCTATTTTAGCAGTTTCTTTCCCTTTCACAATATCTATTGTATTTTTCAGATTTTATTTACTCTTTCAGGTTCTTATATTAGGAAGGCAATATGATATTTACACATGTGAGTCTGATTTGTTTCACTTATGAGTATGGTCTTTAGTTGCATCCATTTACCTATAAAAGCCTCTAGATTATCTTTCTTTATAGCTATGTAATACTCCATTATATAGAAATACCACATCTTTTTTATCCATTCCTCAGTTGATGGCCACTTGGGTTATTTCCAAGACTTAGATGTGAAAAATTGCATTACTACAAATGGGTGCACATATATCACGGTGGTATAATGTTTTCAGTTCTTCTGGAAAAATACCCAGGAGGGAAATAGCTGGGTTGAATGGGATCTCTAATCCTAGTTTACTGAGGAATCTCCAGACTGATTTCCACTGTGGTTGCATCAGTCTACATTCCCACCAACCGTGAAGGGTTCCTTTCTCCTCACAGTCCCTCCAGCATTTGTTACTGTTTGATTTCTTGATGACAGCCATTCTTACTGGGGTGAGATGGAATCTCAGTGTTGTTTTAATTTGAATTTCTGGATGACAAATGATGTTGAACATTTTCCCATATGTTTACTTGCCATCTGTATTTCTTCATCTGAGAAGTGTGTATTCATCTCAGATGCCCACTTTTGTATTGGGTCTTTGAATTTTGGGTGGCTGATTTTTAAAAATTATTTATATATTCTAGATAGAAGCCCTTTGAGGGACAGTTGGCTAAAATTTTTTCCCATTTCATGGGTTTTCTTTTTACCCTGTTGGTGATTTCTTTTGATGTGCACAAACTTTTTAATAAGATGAGACCCTTGTTGATCATTTTTGAAGTATTTCCCATGCAGTTTGGTTTTTGTTCATGAACTCTGTGCCTACTCCTATGTCTTCAAGCTTTTTACCTACTTTCTCTTCCAGTAGATTTCATGTTTCTGCTTTAATATTTAGATCTGTAATCCATTTTGACTTGAGTTCAGTGCATGGTGATAGACATGGGTCTAGTTTTAGTCTTCAGCATGTGAAGAAGACAAGCTTCTCCAGCACCATTTATTAAAGTGGCTATCTTTCTTCTAGTGAACATGTTTGGCCCCTTTGTCAAAGATAAGGTGGATGAGTGTGTCTGTGGTTGTGGCTACATCTTCTAGTCTGTTCCATTGATCTTCAGGTCTGGGGTTTTTTTTGCCAGTACCATGTTGATTTTATCACAGTAGCTTTGTAGTATAATTTCAAGTGAGGGATTGTGATTCCACCTACCTTGTCTTTGTTGCCCAGGATTGCTTTCACTATTCTGGGTCACTTCTCATTCCAAATGAATTTTGGGAATGTTTCCTTTAGATTTGTGAGGTATTCTAATGGTATTTTGATTGGGATTGCATTGAATCTGTGTAACAGTTTTGGGAGTATGGCCATTTTAACAATGTTTTCTCTTCATATCCATGAGCAAGGAATATTTTTCCATTTTCTGAAATCCTCTTCAGTTTCTTTTTTCAGAGCACTGTAAATTTTCATCGTATAGGTCTTTTACTTTTTTGTTAGATTGATTCCTAAGTATTTCAACTTTTTGGGTGCTACTGTGAAAGGTATTTCACAGTATTCCCCTAATTTCTCTCTGAGCATGTCTGTTGTTTGAAGACACTTCATTTTAAACAAGTGTATGCAATAGACTCAGCTCCTTGTCTTGAAAGAATTTTCTCCTTCAGCTTATGCTAAAGAGGATGATGTGCTATATGCCAAACACCCCAAAACAAAGCAAATAAAAAGACACAAAAAACAATTTAGGCCACCTTTTATCAACTCCCTTGACATTATCTGATGGCCTAATTCCAAAGCTCAGTTCAGGAAAACCAATACTAGGAAGAGCTAAAATAAACTGGGTAAAGAGCACAGCTATCTGATGATGTGGTTTCTCCAAGGACAAAATATAATGTCACAAAGCAGAACAGAATAGATAGCAGAACATGTTGACAATTACCTGTAAATCTTGATTCCTAAAATTTCATAGTGAATTGCATTATTTTGTACATTGAGTATGGCCTAGTAATAAAAGAAGGGAAACATTAGTGTTTGCTAAGTCAATAGCTGTCTTAGTCCACTTGTGCTGCTACAACAAAATATCTGAGCCTGGGTAATTGATAAGAACAGAAACTACTTCACAGTTGGAGAGGCTGTAAAGTTCAAATTCAAGGCAGTGGGAGGCCTGGCCATCTAGTGAGGGCTGCCATCCACTTCTAACATTGTTGCTGTAGTATTTTCCAGGGGGTGGCATTCTTTGTCCTCACGTACTGGAAGGAAGGGTAATTCAGCCACACAAACACTGTACAGGCCTCTTTTTATAAGGGTGTTAACCTCTTTCACTAAGAAGGAGCCTTTGAAGCCTAATCACCTCTCAAAAGCCATACCTCAGGACATCTGAATTTTGGAAGGAGCCCTTTCAAAGCACAGCAGTGGTTAGGGTGTTATGCTTTTTTGGAAACATTCAGCATGCAGATTCCATGTGATCAATACAGTTAGATTCAAATGTTTTGAAATAAGCACAGATTGACTTTCTGTTGTAGAACTCAAGCATATTCTTGAAACCAAATCCATTTGCTTTATCTGATGGTAGATAGAATTACCTAGTGGTCACCCATAGGCCAGGGTGAAGCTTTTTTTAGGAAACATTTCTGGGTTGGCTTCCAACACATGGTTGATCTGGGAGAACATGGCTTATCTTTTCTCAAAGTCCAATTTTCCTCCTGTCCTGTCCTTGTTTAGCTCCTCAGTGTCAGCATGTTTTCCTTTGCTTTCTCTCTCTTCCTCTTTCTCTTTCCCTCATGCAACAGTTTTTCAAATGCCACTGCCTGGAAGTTCACTTTCTCAGTCAGCAAACTGTACTCTGTGCCTTCTCAGAAGGGAGATTTTAATTATGTAAGAAGGAAAAATCATACCAAGAAAAGATTGGCTGCCTGGGCAGTGCAGATTAAGAAAGGAAACAAACAAAATTAATTACAAAGATGAAACTTTTATTTCATTTCATTTTGACAACCTGATAAAGGCTTATTGGGAAGTGACCAGCATCTGGTACAAGAGGAAAACATTGCTTTCTGCCCAGGGGCCTTGATTTTGTAGCCTTTCTGTCACAGCCCCCCTCCATTTTTATGCTGAGTGAGCTTGTAGGATTGGCCTGAGACTAGCAGTGCTCCTGAGGTTGCCTGAGGCTTCTCTTCAGGCATTTTGTTGTTGTTTTTATTTTTTGCAGACAGTATCCCTATGCAGTCTAGGCTGGCCTTGAACTTGTAGCCACATCCCGCCCCCCGCTTCTGGGATTACAAGCATGTGCCACCTTGTGGCATTTTCCACTGACCAACCATGCTCAGTCTGTGAGAAACTTTTACACAGCTCCATCCTGGACAAGCAAGGAAAAGCTACATGGTTTCCTTGAACCAGCTGGTAATACCCTTGAAGGAAGCAGCTGAATGTTCTGTCCTCATTAATAGCTACCAATTGAGCTACACCCTGAGGAGACCAAAACCTTTCTATGTAGCCTTTAGAGTTCTACAAGAATAAAAGAAATATTCTCTGTGCTGAGATTCTTTTCTGAAATATGTTACACAGTTAAGAAGATGTTTGAATAAAGGAAGAGAGGTTCCATGTCATGACTCTTAGTTATCATGTGTAGGGATTTATTAATGAAAACTGGCAATGTCTCACTTAATTGCTTCAAAAACCAAATGTGTTCATGTTCTTGGGTGACATGTTTTGTGCTGAGATTATAGGCAGAAAATGATATGGAGGAATTTTCCTTCTGTAAATGAGCTGATAAAGAACCCACTAGAACTGTTTGGAGTCTCACACTGTAGCTCTGGTGGCGTGTGTTTAGCCCAAATAGGATGTTCAAGAAAAACATAATTATCAATAAGAAAACACAGGCTCACACGTTTACATGCAGACTTCTTTAGTTCATTTGTAGGTTTTGAGCTGTTTCTCAGATGACCTTTAGAGGAATATATTATGAACAAAGTATGAGGAGGAATTTTTTTAAAAAACACAGTAGATGAAAGTTGTCTGTGGCCAGTAAACATGGTTACGCTGCCTAAAACCAAAAGCCAACTAGTTTTTGTTAACAGCTTTACTAGGGGAAAATTTTTATGCTATGACGTTCAGAGATTTTTATAAACTTCTAGAGTCCCACACTGATCACTGTAATACAGTGTCAGAACATCTTCGTTACCAGCAAACTATAGCTTATTTTGATAAGCAAACTTTTATTGCAATACAGCCATGCGTGTTCATTTGTTTATTGTCCAGAGCTGATTTCTTTTTCTTTTACTACAACATGGTTGACTAGATACAGCAGAGACCTTGTGGCCCACAAAATCTAAAATATTTCCTGATTGGATCTTTACAGAAAAAGCTTGTCAATCCTTACTTTCAGGTGAAACCAAAAAGGGAGAAGTTGAAAAATTACCCAAGTTGCTGAACGCTGCCCTACCTAGATAAGATCTCTTTTCTTTGAGGCGTCAATTCTGAGGCACATGGGACCGTTTTCACTTGCTGTACCTCTCTGGGCTCCAGCCCTCTTCATGTGTGTAAGTGTGGCAGCAGGGCTACTGGAAGTATAAGGTTGTGATGATACATGTGAAATATATCTAGCACAGAGCACGGTGCATGATGCATATTCAATAAATTACACCTCCCATGCCTACGTGTCAGCGTTGTGTTCTTTGCTTAGCTAGAGAGAATGTCAAACAATTTGAGCAATTGACTTTCCAAGAAAGTAATTGCAGGGATTTCAGGGAAAACTGCCAGCTTCTGGGATGCTTTGGACAGTTAGGGTCACGTTTCTCTACGCCTTTGCTGAAGAAGGCAGAAGGGTGGTGAGGTGTGTGCTCCCTCCACCCTCAGGACTGGTGGCAAGCAGAGCATGCGTGGACCAGAGGAGCTCCCTGTGTGCTCCTTAACTATGGAAGGTGCAGCTCTTCAGATTGACAGTGGCGGCTATGCTACAGCCAAAGGGCCAGAAAGCCTCAGGAGAGATCTACAGTTCATTTGGCTGGGCTTTTAATTTTTGCAAAAGTTGTGTGGTCCTAGGAGATAAGAATTACATGAGATTTCATCTCGCCCCAGTAAGACTGGCCAGTATGAAAAAGTCATCCAATAACAGATGCTGGCGAGGCTGTGGAGAAATAGGGACTCTTTTACACTGCTGGTGGGAATGCAGACTGGTGCAACCACTGTGGAGAGCCGTTTGGAGATTTCTCCGCAAACTAGGTCTAGAGGTTCCATTCAAACCAGCTATTCCTCTTCTGGGTATTTTCCCAGAAGATCTGAAAACATCATATCACTCTGACATATGTGCACCCATGTTTATAGCAGCGCAATTTCTAATACCTAAAA